>CAJNIZ010023692.1:15410-37615 GCA_905231905.1 Symbiodinium pilosum | reverse complement strand
ATAATAGGGCTATATATAGCCCTTTATATGACCCCTAATATAGACTGCTACTGGGAGGGGGCAGTACCCAACCTAAACCCTTAAACCCTTAAACCCTAAACTTTGCAAGTCGAGCCGCGCCCGGTCCAACAGCAGCAAGCCACCGATTGCAGTCATGCCAGAAATGGCGTTTGTAACCTGGGTTTAAGGGTTTAAGGGTTCAGAATTTAGGGTTTAAGGGTTTAGGGTTTAAGGGTTTAGGGTTTAGGGTAGCGACCATAGGGGATAACGCATCTTGGCCCCAGGACTTCGAGCCTCACAGAGCATTTGCAAGCTGTACATGATTCCCTCGTGAACTTGCCGCCGAATCACTGGCTTCTGCAGGGGGGCGAGACGTGTTTGAGACGATTTGTGGCGCCCTCAGTCTTATACATACCTAGGCTGCCTTTCCTGAACCCTGATAGCCCTCAACAAGGGTAGCCAACTCCGGGAACCCCGAACCTGAGCCGCAACATCCTAAGACCTAGAAGCCTATCCAAGCCCCAAGACCCGAAAGCCTAAAACCAAAACCTAATCTCTACAACGTTACATCTCCCAATATTAGCAATCATCTCTATAAGCCCCTATTTAAGGATTTAGGGCTTAGGGCTTTCATATCCCATGTTTGTCCATTCGATTCTCCATTTCTGACTGGGGAAACCCTAAATCATAAACCCCAAGCACTCAATCTTTGCCTGCCCAAAGACTGACATCAGCGGAGTGTGCAATGCGTGGGCCACACCCCAGACGGCCTGGTAACCAGCCGCACCAGCCTGCTCAAAAGTAGGTTTACAAGAATTAGGTTCATCCCTGCCCTCAACCCCAACCCTAAACCCCTGTAACTTACCGTTTGGGTTCGGCCAGGGGTTTAGCATCAAAAGGCTGGGTAACAAGATTGGGACCCTGTTATCGTGACGTGGTCACAGAGTCTCGATTTTCTGGAAAGGGTTGAGGGTTTAGGGTTTAGGATTTAGGTTTTAGGGTTTAGGAGCTATTCAGGGTCAATTCTGCTAGATCTGGTGCCTTCACACGGGACTCTGACTCTCTGGTAATACAGTAGGGGAACTATGGTTTCTGGAAACTTCCATTTAGTGTGTAGAGTTGAGGACTTAGAACTTAGTGTCTCAGCTTTGCTAGAACTTGCGGTTCCATGTAATGTGGACACCAGGGATACACAGGAATAATGCCTGAGGCAGGGATTGCTTGGGTGGCTTCGGCGATAAGTAATGTTGCTTTATTTTGGGGAAGTCCCGCACCGTTGCTATTGATAATTACAAGAATATTTTTCAATCTTCCGCAATTATTACTAGTTCACGAAGGTACTTCTGGATATTTGTATGATACTAGACTCGGATGAACGTAAGTGTAGCACCAGTACTGTTGTTGCTTTGCTTCTTCGAGTGCCTGGGGTTGCAAACGAGTTTGAATACCCAAGACGACGACTACTACTGCTGCTACGTCCTGCTACTGCTGCTGCTGCTACTACTACTGCTGCTACTACTACTACTGCTACTATTGCTGCTACTACTCCTCCTACTGCTGCTGCTACAACAACAAATAACAGACCTAAAAGAACAACCAATGCAAGCAAGGCGCCAGCAGGAAGGTAGACAAGAGGGAGGTGGAAACGCCTTCGCCTAGCCAAAGCCATTTTCCGTGACTTCCTCAAACCTCTGGATCCCACCTGCCACCCGATCAACATACTAGTTATCAGTAGGAAATCTGGGAATATGATGCCTACATAATCCCTATATAACATATTCCATTATTCCCTATTAAGAACACCAAGTCAGAAGGCCTAAAAAGTTGGATCTATCATGTTGAAAGAGGATCGAAGACTCCCTGAATCAAACAAGCTTTACACGTGGACGCGGAAAGAAGGGTACCACTGGGATTTCCTGGGGCCTGAGTAATCACCAGTCTTAGAGTGCGGTCTATATGAAGTGCCCCGTTTTGCAATTACAACAGGAATCTCAGTCCATAAAACAAGCAAATATCCCCATAAACCCCTCTATAAGCACAGTACCCATGTCATTCTCCAGTGTCTTCTCCATGTGATTTTCCATTATCCCCTACACCCTAAACCCTAATCTCTAAACATCACGTCAAAGGCTCCTGCATCAAACAGTCCACGCCCTCCCTAAAAGTCTCAAAACTATCACTCGTCAGAAGAGACCTTGTACAGGGGGGCGGGAGATGCGTAATATCAGGGTGGGGGGAAACCCTAAACCCAAACAAAACCCTCACTGGGATTGTTTAATGTTCTAGAACAAACATTTGAGCTAGGTCTGCTGTATAAAAGAACCTGAAAAGCATACAGCAACATGTGCATAGTCGCCCTTAAGTAGATAGAATATAGGGCTTAGGTTTAGGGTTATGGTCCCCCTTAAGAAGATAGAACATGGCTTTATTAAAAAAAAGGTCCCCATATACCCCAGATTCTATCTACTTAAGGGGGACTATACGTGTTACGCGAAGTTGAAGGCTTCTTCCTAAGGCCTCTGTACCTCAGAACTCCAACCCAAGATCACTCCACAACCGTAAGCCCAAAACCTTAACCCAAAACCGTGTATATTATGGCAAAATCTAGTATATTGTAGTATATTATGGGATATCCTAGTATATCATAGTATATTATGGGATATGATATAATGGAGAAGATGGTATACACCCAAAATCCAAAAAACCTGAGCCCAAAAAGCCAGAACTCTGCTCGCAAAACCAGAACCCTCAACTTTCATACCGTTTGACTGCAGCGAGTGGGCGGATCCATATATGGGGGTTTCTCGAAATGTGGTACCCTAGAAACCCTAGACACGAGGGGATTGTGGTGGTCTGTATTTCGATTTACATAGGGGGAATTTCTAAGAAACTCCAGTATAACCCATCATACCCCAATAGTTGTGCCTATCGTTCCCTCTTCCATTGCCCCCTTAGGCTCTCGAAAGTGGTCTCTGCGCCTAGGGCCAGCATGAAGCTGATGGTCACGGTGAGGACGGTGGCCGAGATCAGGGCTGCCGACAGGCGTAGTGGCTTACAGTGTGGGGCAAGGAATTCTGTTTTAGAATTAGGGACTGAGGGCCTAGGACCAATCTGCGCCTTAAAGGGCTGCGACTGCTTTACCAGTACCATTAGGGGAAGAACCTGATGCTGATAGAAGCTCGGAGGAATCCTATGTCCTACTACTGTTCGTGGCGTAGTCACCAAACCCTGACCCTGAACCCTAAACCCTAAACCAAGTGAGCTAAACCCTGGACCCTATACCAACCAACCTACCTACCTACCCAAACCCTAAACCTTAAACGCAGAAACCCTAATTGTGTCTTGACACCTTGGGATGGACACCTGACAAACTAACCAAGCCCTCCCTGCACACTGTAATTCGTGGGTTGCCCATGAGTGGGTACTGAGGCCAGAATAACGTGTAGTTGGAGAGTCTAGGAAGAGGATTTTTGGTAAGCCCAACTTGAAAATTTTCACCCCATAAGTATCATATTACTACAATGTTCCCGTTTTGGCAGGTTGTGGGTTAGCTAGCGAGATCCTTTTGTTACGATCCATTGGCCATTCCCAATCCAGGCCCCTAATCAAGAACCTAAACTTCTCGCCCCCAGGCCCCAAACCCTGAACCCTGAACCAGAAAAAGCCTGGGCAAGCGTAGAAATGGGCCGCTTCCCATCCTAAACCTGGCGCGAAATCCTAAATCCCAAATCCCAAACTCAAAATCCTAAACCCCAACTGAGCTAGCGTCTAAACTCCTTAAAGCGGGTTGTACAGGGGAAAATAGAGGGGACTACTATAGGGCTACTCAAGGGGATACTAGGAGTTTAGACTATGGTTTCAAATCCTTGCCCCTGAGCCCCCAATCCTCAACCCTAAATCCCTAAACTCCCCGCCCACCTGTGTTCATCGGATTTTGGGCTGCTTTGGCCTGCGCTTGCGCCGACACCGGCTTGGGCTTAATCCTCGGGCGGAGCAAGAAGAACGGTATGCGTGTGTGCAAAAAAGGCAGCTGCTAAAGGTTTAGGGATTAGACTTTACGGGTTGGTTTAAGATTCAGGGTTGGGGCGGTGGTGTCTAGGCAATTTATGCCTCCAGATTCTCCAATATCAGGGGCTGTCAAGAGAGCTGGACGCATTGGAATCTGTCCAAACCAGGGGACGCTTGCTAGCAACTGACCTCTAGCCAAATTGTGGTCGATATGGAGGTTCCCCAAAAAATCACGGGCCCCTGTTTGGGAGTGCCTGTAACAGGGGTGTTAAAAACAAGCAGTACAACATCTAGGTTTATGTATCGAGGCCCCTATTCTTGGAAACCCCATGCGGAAAGTCGACACCAAAGAAAACTTCACTTCAGGTTACTTACTTGTTCGAAGTACAGAGATCGAAAATAACCCAAAACGATAGACGCCAAACCTCCATGCTCAAGCAACCGTTAGAAGCTGGCAAGATGCGGAGTGGGCTGAGGAGGCGGAGGCATCATCACCTTTGTCCCGCACACCAACAATGCACTTTGAAGAATTCTTCTTGCCAAATACTAGAGCCAAGAGAAACAGATCTTCGTTTATCTTGAGGGCTATGGCCATGATCCAAAATCGGAAACCCTTAGCCCTAGAAGGTTCAGGGCTACAGGGCTGCAAAGGCCTTTAGGTTGTGCATCCGAAGCATAATGAAACGCGACACCCGCCCTATATACGCTGAAAACGGGGGGCGAGGGGGGGGGGTGGAATGGACAGACTCATACAGAAAAAACAGCCTCCTCTGGTTTCCTACAAGATCAAAGGAACTCCCCAGATAGGACAGACCCGTTAAGAAGGACACTAAGAAGATAGGTTAGAGGGCAACCTAGAGGCTGGTTTAAGGTTTAGGGCTTAGAGTTTAGGGTTTTAGTGTTGGTTTAGGGCTTAGGTTTTTCCATGTGGGGGTCTTTGGGGATCTACCTGAGCTTAGGGGCACAGTGGGCAGACTTCTGCACGCACAGACTGTACCCCCTTCATCTCAAGAAATTCTGTAGCTTGGGCTGAAGGTATAGAGAGCCGAAAATATTGCCACTATTGTGGTCCTAGGTTACGTGTATAAAGATTGTATAATGTACTTCAAGCTCGCCTCAGCGCATGATGTCGGCAATCATTCAGGCCCCTACATTGGTTCAGGGTTTCGTGGCCCATGTAGCAACCGAATGATCGTTCTGATTCAGGGAGGGCTGTAGTAGACGTCACTCTGTGCTGGCAAAAAAGGAATTGAGCTGGGCAAGTGCTTGCCAGAATCATGGTCCTTTAATGCCGCAAGATCAGAGATCAGAGGTTCGGCATAATGTATATCAAACTCTTGCAGGCCCCGTTCTCAATCTTATAGGATGGCATGGAAGCTCGAGAAATGATCAGTACATATACTGGCTTCCTCAACATATGGGCCTGGACTCTATCTACGCTTAAACCAGGAGATGGCGTGGAGTTCCCCCTTGGGGTACATAGATAAACTGGGCCAGCGAGACCTGCTTCAGACTTCATTCACCCTGAACCCTAAATCTGTACCCTAAATCTGCAAGATGGTCAAGGTACGATCAAAAATTTGATTTTGAAATCTATATCAGGTTCAAGCATAAACAAACATCTTAAGCTATAAAGTGTTGCTCAACAATAAGGACCGGTGAGAGCCTACACTGTGAATCCTCAGGACCCGGCATTGTTGCCGCCGCGGCAGCAAACAATGCTGCGCGACACGATGTCTCCTGCCTCATGCAAGTCTCTGGGGAGCTAGTGTAGAAGCCTAAATTGCTACCTATACCATTTTCAGTTGCATCGACGGCAGTGCTGTAGGGTTTGAAGATGTATTCAACAGTCGCTATCTGAAAAAATCTAGCCGTAGTGCCTAGGAGTCAGTCTATCGCCCCCAAGACGGTCGAATCCTGTAAAACTCCCTGATTTGATGGCAACTGCACATCTCACGTATGAGCCTACAGCATTTCAGGACCAGCGTGAGTAGCTTTCATCCCACACCCCGCCGCCATTTAAGTGGCAGTAAAAACCCACCCTGACTTACCCTACTCCCTATCAGTATGAATATCTCCATATATATATGTGTGTATATGTATATACACATAATCTACATATATGTTTGTGTCTATAACTGTGTCTAAAACATGCATGCTATAAACCACATACTACCTACCTCCTGATCTATGTATGTACGTATAGCCCTGAATCCTAAACCATATTTATATGGTAGTTTCCCTAAATAAGGGGACCCTAATATAGACCCCAAAATACTATAATCCTTCTTATGGGGACCCCCAAAAAGGCACCCCTAATTTTAGGAAGCTCCCATATGTTTATGTATAGAACCATTTTTGGCCGCAGGCTCCTCGCCCTTATCCAGAGCTCCATAGAGGTTCTCCAGGAAAGCGCCGGCCTTACCTGGCAGAAGGAAAGTTTAGGGTTTAGGGTTTTAGGGCTTAGCACGGTTTAGGTTGGGTCAATCCCCCCACCCAGTAATGGGTACCACAAGGGACTATTATAGGTATATTAGGGCTCCATTAACTTCACACCACGGGGCTCTTACTACAGAGGGGATTGGCCTAAGATCAGGGCTTAGGAAGATACTATTCAACATGTAACTGCCAGTGTGTACATGTCGTGCTGTTTTTGACACATCATCTCAAGAGTGTAGGAAACAAACCATGAAGCGCCAGGTGTCAAGGTTGGCTCTACATGTGCATACGTCTACATACCTTACTGGGGTATAGTCCCCCTCAAGTAGATACAATATGGTTTTGGGTATACTATAATAAGATCCCCATACACCCCATATTCTATCTACTTAAGTGGGACTATACATTATTATAGTGTAATAAGACCACTAGAAGGCATCCGACAATGACCCAGGAAGAGTTTTAGGCTCTGGGGAGCCTTTCAGGTTTCAGGTATCTTTTTGTGCTTTGGAGGTTTAAGTATTAGCTTTTTGGGGGTTTGGGGTTTTAGGTGTTCACGGTTTTCAGGCTTTAGGGCTTCAAGGTTTTGGAATTTGAGGGCTTAGGGGGCATTTGGGTTGGAGTTTGAAGGGTTGGGTTGGGTTGCTTTGCCAATTTTAAGCGGGGGTGTAGGGGTTCTAAGGATGCACTAAAGTAGCGAGGTACGGTAACGCTGTGCTGCTACAGAGCCACATTGCGCGCATGTAAAGTTTAGAGAGGTCATAAAGGGCTATGGTGCCAATAATTGAGAATCAAATGGACAAGAACATGAAAAATGACATGGGAACTGCATGAACACAGGATGATATGCAGGGATTGTTTCCTGTAGAACTACCAATACCATCTCGAGATCTATTTGAGGTACCGTATACCAGAGCTACTACATAAGAAACCTTGAAACATAACATTGGCAGTTGTTGCGCCTTCTACATTAATGTTTAGGGTGTAGGGTCTACAACGCTCAGGGGAAGACATGAGTCCATATCCACAAGCCTATACACACAGGTCCAGTTGCTTCCAATCAGAGTCTTGCCGAAGCCAAGTTTGCTGCAATGGATCCTCCCTGATGTAAGGCTACCTTGAAGTCCTAATGTATTTCAAGCAAAAAAAAACAAGAAACTATTAACCCTAAGCCCTAAACCCTGAACCCTAAAGCCTATACCCTGAACCCTAAGCCCTAAGCCCTAGACAGGCCCTACACCACAGTCCCCCGTACACCAACGAGTTCTTCAGGCTTGGCTTGCCCCTGACTGGTTTAAGGGTTAGGGCTGAGGGTTTAGGGCTCAGGGTCGGTGCCTTTGTCGTGGATGTGCTTCAGCAAGTTTGCCATGTTCTGGGCGTACATGGCGCTGGCCTCGTGAAGCATTTTGAAGTTGATGTCTAGCTTATTGGTATTGATTGTATTGCTATGAAACATTGTTAGTATTGCTACTATTGATACTGTAATACTTTTACCGTTATTCGTGCCCAGAAATGTCTCAAATAGGATATGAGTGGCACTGAAACAGCTATCCTACTTCAACAACCAGTTTGGAACTACTCATGGGCCTCTAAGACCTCCATGGAGGACTTAGAGGGTGGTATGTGCAGCCATTTCACAAATGAGCTATAGTCTAAACTCCTAGTATCCCCCTTAATAACCCCTACAGTAGTCCCCTATATAATCCCCCTATATATAACCCCCTTTAAGGAGTTTAGACTATGGTTCAAATAGAGTCGATGTCTGCAGATGCCCTTCAAAAACAAGGTTTCGGGCTGTTGGTTTTTGGGCTTGCCATGTGCTTCCAATGGTTGGCTGTACATGGGCAAAGGATTCTGGAGGCGCATTGGTGGAATCGTCAGGCTTTTACCATAATCTGGCATTAAGCTTAGTAATCTGGTTGGACCCAAGAAATCGCTACCACAATACTGGTTGTGTTTGGATCAAATTCAAGTCGCGCCCGGCATGCCCTTTTGTCTGTTTAGGCTGTAAGGTCTGGGGCGGGGCGGGCTGTTGAGAAATGACCATCCTGCTTCTATTCTGGATTACGAAGACATCAGTCCTCCCATACTTGAAGGAAAGGGATCTGGAGAGGTCCAACCCTAAACCCTAAACCCTAAACCCTAAACCCTCCCTAAACCCTAAAGCCTAAACCCCCTGGAGGGTGAGGCAGTGAAGAATTACTTCTACGAGATGGAAGCCTTGGGCGAGAACGCAGGAATTTGTTTGTGGCCAAAGCCTGAATAATCGCAATTCTGTCTCTTTTATATGCTCATGTCATTAGAGTACGCATAGTAGACCCCAAAGCCCTGCGAATTGTTTGAGCACACACTTCAGTAATCATAAGCATAAGCCTCGACTTCCGTTTTAAATAAGGCCTGCAGGAAGCAGTCTAGATGATGAGGCAATGAGGCATACTACCCGATTTCCACACATAGATATTCACAATGTAGTATACCCTGCAAGTTATGAAAATATATGACAATGTAATACTGCATCCCCTTGCAACCTTTATCTAGCTGCAATGTAACATACTGGAACCTTGCTTGAACCAATCTCAACCCTTCATACTGTTACTAAACACCCCCCAACCCCGAATTCGCAAACTTCCCCACAAGAGACGTGAGATATTAAACAGATTTGATATCAGGGGTGGCGGATGTTTGGGCGTAGTATGAATGGTTTAATTTGGTTCCCTCATGTTTATGACCGCCTGCTCCGGCATCCGTGCAGGGAGGTTGGCATAGCCAATGATTGTGACTCCATTCCTTCACAACTGCTGTTGGTCTACCCTCCCCCCAAACTGACATGGAACCCAATAAAGGTTTTGCTGGAAACGAAGGGAACCTTTGTACCTTTGTACTTTGTAGTGTGTATCCTTTTCAAGTTCTTTCCATGTGAGTGTGTCGGTGTATACGTACGAAGACATGCAGGCAGCGCACATCCCAGGCGCTGTCATGCAAGCTCTTACAACAGCAATAGTGAGCAACATGAGTGTTTCGCAGGTTGCGGGTTTGTCCGCGTTGGTTTTATATGCGGCCCGCCAAGGAGAATGTACCACCACAAAAAAAAACAACAACACTCTCTGCACTCTATATGTGGAACAGCCACCGGACCATGTCATCACCTCTAGGACGCAGGGATATGATAGGGGTTTAGGGTTTAGGCTTTAGATGATTGCAAGAAGGTTCCAACATCGGAGACTGAAAGCTGACTTATAACCAACAGTACATATAAACCTTCTCCTAGGGACGCTATAACAGAGATCACCCCCCTACAGTCTCCCTTAAGTAGATAGAATATGGCTTTGGGTATAACATTAAAAGATCCCCATACACCTCATATTCTATCTACTTAAGGGGGACTATAATTCGAAAACCCCCCATGTCCTTGTCATAACACCACCGGCTTGTCCTTTAAGCCACATTTAGTATTATGGCTCTCTTCAGCATAATAGGGAAAATCAAAAGATCCCAAAGGACAACCAAGACAGTTTAGATTCCAGTCATCCTGACATCTGAGGCTTTCTCAAAAACCTCATCAACAACTCTAAACCCTAAACCCTAAACCCTAAACAATCTTACAGAATTCCTGATCAGCACCTTCATAATCTGCGTTATCATCCATATTCATCCTTAGGATCCCTAAAACCCCGTTTTTTGAGAAAACACTATTTTCTGTGGATTTCCAGCAATCAGAACGCCCTTGTTGGGGGGTGCCTATAATAAGGATTATAGTAGTTCGGGGTTGATATTAGGCTCTCCCTACTTCTGCAGCTGCCAGTGTCAACTGCCATAAACCCTAAACCCCAAAGCCTCAACCTAAACCCTAAACCCAAAACCCTCAACCTAAACCCTCAACCCTAAACCCTAAACCCTAAACCCAAAACCCTAAACCCTTAAACCCTTAAACCCTGCGAACCACGGCTCTCAGTGATGATGGTCTCGTTCAACCTCGGCGATTTTACCCAAACCCTGGACGACATTCTCTCTAGGTCTTTTGGGAGAGTTTACTGGGTTGCTGTTAAAGGAACTTAAGTTAAGTTATTGGATTTCAACTTAAGTTCCTTAACAACCACCCAGTTTAGGAAGCCTTAAGGGTATACATAGGGTATTAAGTAGGTATATAAGGATCCCAGGGTTGAGGGCCCAAACTAGGGGCCCATGGCTTCAACCTTAGATATTCCAAAACCACCTACTAAATCATTATAGGGACATAATTGACATAATGGTTCCAAGCTATGCGCTGCGTATGGAGCATGTCAGCCAGAAGGCCACGCAACATGGCATGTGTGTGTGTCAGGGCAGTGAAGGGATGATGACAGCAAGATTCTGAAGCAGTTCAATTGGCTTTTCTCGCGTCTGGCATCCAAAAACTGACTTGAACCAAGCTCAAGGAGATGCTGGACGCATGAGTAGGCAAAAACATGAATGTATACTGCCCGTCTTGTCTATAGTACTCCATGCCTACGCCATGCCTTTAGTGTTTACACGGCGCGGAACGGCCTAATCACCGATGGACACTTCTCGCGCTGATGTTGTCAGTCAAAAACTTAAAGCAGAGTGCAAGCTTGCAACAAATTGCAAGCTTAATGCATTGCGGTTGGTGGACGGCACCTGATAGCGTGATAGATGCTGGCATATCCAACGCTTGATAACACTTCACTTCACTTACGAAGAATACCTGCTCCAGCCAGGCAGCAGCCGCCCTAGACCCTCAAACTGGCAAACCCTAGAGCTCTACATCCCCCACCTTCCAAACCCCTCTCTAACCCCTCTCGAAAATCGGGCCTAAATAGACCCCAAGGCCTAAAAGCCCTCAAGCCGCGAAAGCCAGTAAGCCCCCCAAAAAGCAATAACAAACCTGACGTCCCTGAAATTCAGATAAGCTATAGTCTAAACTCCTAGTATGCCCCTTAACAACCCCAAGGGTAGTCCCCTACATAATCCGCTTATAAAACCCCCTTTCAGGAGTTTAGACTACAGCTCACATACCCTAAACCCTAAAACCCTAAACCCTAAGCCCTAAGCCCTAAACCCTAAGCCCTAAACCCTATATAACCCTATATTACCCTATATAATCCCCTATATAACCGTTAACACCCCTTTAAGGAGGATAGGATTGGCAACTTCGTCAGCTCGCAATTGCCGCCGCCCACGGCCGCCAGATCCACGATGACGCTGCCGGGCTTCATGACGGCCACGGCATCCTCCCGGACTAGGGTTTGGGGTTAGGGTTTGGGGTTTGGGGTTTAGGGTTTGGGGCTTAGGGTTGAGGGTTTAGGGTTTAGGGTTTGGGGTTTAGGATTCAGGGTTTGGGGCTTCGGGTTTAGGGTTTAGGGTTTAGGATTTAGGGTTTATAGCCCCCAACAAATCGAGTTTGGGCTTTATAGGGTTTAGGGGTTATAGGGTTCAGGGCTTATAGGCTGAAGGGTTTAGGGGTTAGGTGTATGACAGATTTGCAGGTACAGGGTAGTCATCGCCCAATTGCAGCGGGACGTATACCCCAACCATGCAGTCCCCTGAAATGGCTATAGTTTGTACAACTTGCTATTTACCCTGAACGTCCGAAGTAGGCATCCGGGTATATGACGACACAAAACTACTATCAATCATAACAGCTGAAAGCTCCGAACCCTAAACCCGAGACCCCTAGGCTACAGTTGTTCAAATGCCTGTCGCAAACATGGCCATCATGTAGGTTCTCTGTTCAACTAGGAACCCCTTTTAAAGAAGTGGTTTCCTAATGGTCCCTTCTTTACAAGGACCTTTAGAACAACCCCAGGTGTCTCTTGGGGGTTCCGATCGCACGCAAGGCGTGTACCATCTGAATCAGCTCTCTTTACCGCCAGGTTGTCTGGATGAGCTAGAAGTGGCTGTGACACGTGGGTTCAGCGGTACGGCTGTGCAGAGACTATCCCGTGTTCGGGTTTGGGAGCCTCCTGCCTCCTATGAGAAAGTGCGGACTTTCAGACAAATCAATAGGGGTATATATTTAATAACAACAAGAATAATGATAATAATGATAATAATGATAATACTAGGTCACCTCATCTCACTCGGACAGGACCCCAACAGGAGCCTGAGCTGTTCAGTTGAGATATTGAAAAGCCTGCGCGTACGGGTGCCAAACGGATTCCAAGATGTAGAACTAATCATAGGTAAGCTTCCCAGCCCTAAACCCCTGAACCCCTAAACCCCTAAACCCTACACCCTAAACCCTAAACCCTAAACCCTACACCCTAAACCTTAACCTCGGGCTTGAGGTGCGGGGAGTGCTTCAGATACTTGAAGCCATTTTTACAGTGACATCCTACGCTTTCCAACCCTTTGGCCTTATATGCCTACATGAATACTTTCCGAAAAGCCACAGTTTCAGGCGGTAGCCCCCAAACATCATGATCTCAAAGAGGCCCCGCGATGTTGTGGGGAAAGCCCCCAACCCCGATAATCCCCTCCTTGGTGATCAGAAGTGGACTGGGCCGACCCGGAATCGCTGCGGTGCTGATGGCGATGTCGCACTCCTTCAGCACAGCCTTGAAGGTCTCTTGCTGCACCTGAGATTTTCAGTTTGGGGACTATGCAAAGACCTAAGAAGATATGAAATAATATAGGCATCTTTCAGCAAGACAACAAGGACTCCTAGCATTTATATTCCCCCCAAAAAAGGACTAACATGTTGACAGCCCTCCACATGAAAATACACAGGTTGTTCGTAGACGTAGGCTTCTCAATATTTGGGTCAGGGGGGAACGATTACCAGTATTAGGTCTTCAGAAAGAGATCTACGCTGGGGTCTAGAAATCGTTGCGTGCCCTAAACCCTAAGCCTGAATCTAGGTTGGCCCCTAAAACCCATTGAAAAATGTTGGTAATTATATATCGTCCCCTATTAAAGCCATGAGGAAAAATATTGAATATCCCACGGGCCTGCCCAGGAATGTGATCGCCTGGACAGGCAAGACCGGGCCGGCCTTCTTGAAGGCGTCGGAGGACTCTTTGGCATAACCGCCAGTTCCCTCGCCACTCTCCTTGAAGTCTACCTGAGCATGCTCTGATTACTGGGTTGCTGCTGAGGAACTTAAATTTAGTTACTATATAGGGGAAACCATAGATACGACATGTATATATACATATATATATATACCTCTTCATATATACATATGTTTATGTATTCATACACCAAGTATGGTAACTTACTTTAAGCTACTTAGCCGCAACCCAGTGTCATGGCCAACGCAAGCAGGGTGGGGCAAGACACTTCCGCTCCCAAGTGAAAAGTGTGCGGGCCATGGGTAATGTAAACCCTACAAAGACGTAGGAAAGGCCAGAAATCTAGCTAACTGAGGAGGACTGTAAGTCCCTGAAACCCTAAACCTGACCGGACCTTGACTTGCCCAAAAAGCATTAAACTCAAAAATAATCGTGGCAATAGAACAATATCAATGATAGTGGTAGTCATACTAATAGAAGCTATACTACAAACTGGGCAGAAAAAAACAGTTGAAATGAATAGCAACAAAACACCCGAAAAAGAGTACACTATACCCAAAACCTAACACCCGAAACCGCCACCCCAAAAAATCAAAACCCTCAAGCCTAGACCTCATAATTGAGGAAACACTGACAGGACTCTGTATAGCGGGGCTCCACATAAGAGAGCTTTGGGGACCTTCGGGAAATGGTAGGGAGGTCAAAAAAAAAAGGCCTTAGCTATGGACCCCCTTTGAATGAGGCTCCATACAGCTTCAAAGGATACCCGCCCCACACAAAACCCTTCAAAATACCAAAGCCTAGACCCTAACCAACAGCTTTGGGTCCTGTCCCCACCCATGAGCAAGCTACAGTAGGGTTCATATTAAGCGCCCTTTATAGCTATAGTATAAATATTATCCAACTGTTAATGAATCGGGGGAGTACCCTAAACCCCAACCCTAAACCCGCCTTCACCCACTTGGCGCCCATGGAGTGAACTTGATCCGAGACGTCGCGCACGTCCCAGGCACGTACCACAGAGCCCAGGGCCTGCTCCACAGGATGATCGCAGCTTAGGGTTTAGGGGCTTTGCGTTGGGTACTGCCCCCACCCAGTAACAATCTGAATATAGTGTGTATTTCAGGAAGGAGAGAGATGTATATATCTTTACATATTAACATATATATATATATGTATCCATATCATACTTAGTATCCAACTGATACTGACTGGGTGAACCGCCGAAACAGGGAATATAGCCCCTATATAATCCCAATATAATATATCCCCTAAAGCCGATTATAACGCCAAGATAAACCTTATTGTAATGTAGTAGTTTCCATTTTATGTTCGATTATCCCTCTAAACCCTAAATCCTAGACCCTAAACCCTAAGCCCTAGACCCTAAACCACCCTAAGCCCTAAGCCCTAAACCCTAAGCCCCCTAACACCACCCAGGCCCAGAACCGCCTTGGAGGTGCCAATGGCCGCGAGGCCCGCCACGCCGCAGCCCAGGACAAACGTCTGAGCTGGAGGATACTTTCCTTGCTGGCTTTAGAGTCCCCTTTAGGTAGATAGAGTTTAGGGTTTAGGGTTTAGGGTGTAGGGCTTAGAGTTTAGGGTTTAGGGTGTAGGGTTGGTTATATTGGGGTTCTTTTGGGGTTTTGGGTTTTGGGGTTTAGGGCTTCTAGTCCCCTTTAAGTAGATAGAGTTTAGGGTTTTGGGTTTTGGGGTTTGGGGTTGCTGGCTTCTAGTCCCCTTTAAGTAGATAGAGCTTAGGGTTTCGGGTGTAAGGTTTAGGGTGTAGGGTTTAAGGTGTAGGGTTTACGTCCTAGGGTTTAGGGTTTAGGGCCCAGACTCAGACCCCCTAAAGGATCCCAAAAAATGGAACCCCTCAAAAATCCCCTGGCTTCCCCAATGTAGTAATGGAGCCTTTTCCGGGGGTTCCGTTTTTTGGATCCTTTAGGGGGTCGGGGTAAGGCGAGCAAGCGAGAGAGGCAAGAGAGAGCGACATATACACATATATACATGTGTATATGGTAGTTTCCCAAAATGAGGGAATCCCAATATAGACCCGAATACGCTATAATCGTTAGGAGAGGGACCCTCCAAATGGTACCCCTAATTTTGGGAAACTCCCATATTAGAGCATAAGGAAATGGAACATGAAATGGACACTAAGGTTAGAAGTATGGGCCCCTAATATGGGCCCTTAGCCCCTTTATCTGGATTCTAAGGACCCTTAAAGGTACATATGGTAGTTTCCCTAAATTACTGTTCCCAAAATGGGGGAAATTTATATAGGACCCCGTATTATAATGGGAACCCAAATATAGGACCCCGTATTATAGGGAATTTAGACCAATACCCACATAGGGTATGTAGTAAGTATCCAAGGAAAATGAAATGGACACTTCGAGAATGTTTGGGGAGTAGTTCGGAAGATCCTTACCTTGCTGGCCTATGGAGTTTCTGGGGTTTGGGGATTTAGGATTTAGGGTTTAGGGCTTTGGATTTAGGGTTTAGGGTTTTAGATTTAGGGTTCAGGGTTTAAGGTTTTGGATTTAGGGTTTAGGGTTCAGGGTGTTGGATTTAGGGTTTAGGGTTTAGGATTTTAGGTGGGGCGTACCGGACATTTTGAATGAATCACTCATCATTACTTGCCTCGGGGCTTTGGGAAAGGGATCGTCCATTAAAGGGGCCAGAGGTACATGCTCTTCCAATGGTTCTAGGATACTTGCCTTGGGATTTAAGGTTAGAAGTATGGGCCCCTAATATGGACCCTTAGCCCCTTTATCTGGATTCTAAGGACCCTTAAGGGTACATATAGGGTATGTAGTAGGTATCCAAGGATCCCAGGATTAAGGGCCCACACTATGGGCCCATGGTTTCAACTTGGGTACCGCCCCCACCCAGTAACAGTCTATATTAGGGGTCCTATTAAGGGCTATATATAACTATATTATATGTATTGTCCAGCTGTTACTGAGGGGGCCCAGGGTTTCAACCTTAACTGAACCTCCTTGGAGTGACGGGCTCATGAAGAGGTTTATCACAACTTTGGCACCTCTGAGTCCAGTAAAAAACCCCCAAAATCCTGCTTCAACATCAAAGCCCACAGGGTTTAGGGGGTTTAGGGTTTAGGGTTCAACATCAAAGCCCAAATGAATAATCATGACATTCCTGAACCTTCTTACTATCAAAAAACTGAAGTCAGGCCCCTCCTTCACCCCTAAACTTCACCACATGGAATCACAGACATCGCCCTTTGAAAGGACTGCAGTCTTGGTAGGCCTGTTTTTGGGAGGTCCCACCTTAGTTTTGGGCTAGGGCAAACCCTAAATCTTGTACCTTATAACTACAGCCCTGTATATCCCTACCTATATGATCCCCCTAAAGCCTCATCAGCCCAGCCATCTCGATTCAAGTTGCCAGCTGCGGTCATCTCAGCCGTGTGGAATCGCTGGTAAGAATGGGCCTTGCAATCGAGTGCCGCAAGCTACGGTGTGGCTGTTAAGGAACTTTTTTTTAAGTTGCCATACTATGGGTATATAACGGTACATAGTAGATCATGGGGCTTCGGGGTGCTTATTTTAGTCGTTTAAGAAAAGTTCCTTAACGGCAACCCAGCCCATACCAGCAGTAGTATTATTAGTGGTGCTGGGATCTGTAGTAGTAGCAATAGAATCAGCAGTAGCAGTACCAGGGCAGCGACAGCATCAGCGGAGGAGGAGGAGGAGCGAGAAGGAGGAGGAGGAGGAAGAGGAAGAGGAGTTGTCACGTGTTGTTGTCTTGGCACCAGCTTTAGCCTGCATGGTGCGACGGCACGGCTGTTTTCTGAAGCTACCGCAGGTGTCATGCTTGCATGCTTCTTGCCTCCTGCTGCCAAGCACACTTTGCAACTCTATACGTTACATGCCCCAAACCCCTACACCCACTAAACCCTCCTGTAAAATCCCTGCGCGTACCTCTGCTTAACAGGGAATGAAAGAATGGAAAAGAAGATGGAACCTGCAACATTCTTGTAGATTGAAAAGGGGGATCATGCCATGACTCCTGGCTACACAGAGGCAAGTAAACCTTAAACCTTAAGACAGCTTTCGCTAGACTTCGTGAATGCCGTTGTCATTTCCTGTTCCACTTTTCCTTTCCCTCAGATTCTCCATTCTTCCCGAAACCCTATAATCCCTAAACCCTGACCCCTAAATCCTAAATGCACCCCTGAACCCCGCCCCAATGTCGCGATATAGGCCTAAATACCCTATAGGAGCTCTTATGATCCTCCATAATTCCTACATTCAAGGCTAGTCCTAAACCCTAAGCCCTAAACCCTGACTCCTGAAATCCTAAACCTGAAGCCCTAAATCCTAAACACTAGAATAATCCTAAATCCTAAGCCCTACGTAAACCCTAAACCCCAAATTCACCCAGGGTGCCGCTTCGAGGACGGCCCGGTGCCCAGCCACTTTGGCCTGAGAGCTCAGCACATCCAGCCTTGGAATCACGGAGTTGTGGGTGTTTAGGGCTTAGGGAGAACTACTACTATAGGGTTACAAAGGGGATATGTAAGGGTTGGCCTTGGAATCAGGGAGTTGTGGGGGGTTTAGGGTTTGGGGTTTTGGGTTTTGGGATATTGGAAAAGAAGCTGGAAACTACGAGTATTATAGGGTTAAAAGGGGATATGTAAGGGTTAGCCTTGGAGTCAGGGAGGTCTTGGGGAGTTATAAAGGGGCTATGTGAGGGTTCAGGGCTTATGGGGTTTAATGTTTCAGGGTTTAAGGTCTGGGGTTGGGTATGTTTTCTGGGCCTTAATACAGGGAAAATGAAAAACTACTATATTCTATATGTAAAAAATCCTGGTTTAGGGCCTAGGGTTTTATATAGGCGTAAAAAAAAAAAAGAGCATCAATGTATGATATAAGGGAGCATTTAGGGATTTAGGGCTTGGGATTTGGGGCTCAGGGCTTGGGGTTCCGGGTTTAGGGCGGGTTGAACTGCTCGGTTCAATGGTGAAATCGAAGCTGGGCATATATAAAGGGTTGGAGGGTTTCTAAGGTCACCGATTCCTTTTCGGGATGTTATGCCACATTCCTTCCTCCGGCGGGCTCTGGTAAAGAAAAAGTTAGACCCCTCTCACAGCTGTTGAAAGTCCTCTCCACACCCCTGATATGAAATACTCATTGTGGTATACTACACGAGAATATCTAGTATCAGGGAGGTGGGGGGGCTTCAATGTTGGGGAGAGGGTGACACAGGCAAGAGCACCAAATCCTACACCCCAAACCCTGAACCCTAAACCGCACTTAGTGTACAAGCCTGTATAACGCTCTCATCTCTGCTTAAGCCTTCACAGGGGGCACCCACCTGGTAACCACCCCCTTGCAAGTCTCCCTGATCTAAGGCCCCCGAAACCTGCAGAGGCTGGTATAGGGTTGTGGGTTTAGGGCTGTCTTACTGATTGAAGGTCTAGTTGGAGGGTCTAGTGTGCCGGGGTTCCCGCTTGCGGGCCCTCCCCCATCCTCGACACTTTTGCCTCTAACCTCCGAAAAATCTAAATCACAGAGGTCCTGACCCCGTTGCAAAGACATGTCTTGCTGCATATATCGGGCCGCACATTACCTTTCAAAATCTCTGAAAAAACACCACCAAACGCCATCTAAACAAGATGGCAGCTGTGTGTTTCCAATTTCCACAGTGCCACACATCCCTCCTTAGACCAATGCAATCTCCATGTGACACAGAGAATCTCCAAAAACATTCATCCATGTCCCTCGCACTCCCTGAATTGTGAACGCGCAACCTTCAAGCCTACACCCGCTGGGGTCGTAGATATCCCTAGATACTGAATTAAAATATACCATCATCTACTATAATATACCCTATTATACTAGATGTACACTCTCTTTTCTGTGGCTCTCCAAGTCTATCAAGATCACCTACTTCGGCCCCGGGGCCGTAAGGTCTATGAACATCTACCTACTTCGGATTCTTGGATATCTGGCGTATGCCCATGTAATCAACACCGCACGGCCCCCCCCCATCATTTCAGGCCAGCAACTTTTGAGCAATGGTGATGCGGGGAACGGCAGTCACCTTAACACATCGGATAATTTGGGGGATGTGGTAGTTTCCCAAATTGAGGGGCCCCCAATATAGAGCCCAAAACACTATAATCCTTATTATGAGGACCCCCAATGAGGTACCCCTAATGCTGTGAAACCCTCATGTCTCGAAACCACGGTTTCAGTTAAGATTAAACTGAGGTTCTGCGGGATGCATATGGGTTCTTGAGTTCGAGAAGCTACCATATGATACTTGTAGTATATTACAATATATTATAGCATATTATGGTATAATTCTGATATATCATAATTAAATGAAATAATGATACATTGTTGCATATTATAATGTCTTATGGTATATCATAATGTATTCTGAGTATATTATAAAATATGAAAATCTATTATGGTAAATTATGGTATATCATAATGTATCATGGCATATTAAATTTCATATTGTGGGTATATTACCTTTTTGAACCTGGCTTGGCTGCGGTTCGTACTGCCCCCGCGTATCGCCGCTGTTCGCATCAAGGTACTGCTGTTGCTCTCGACGGGAGTGTTTGAGGTTGCTGCCAGGCGGTGATGTATCAGTTGAGCTATAGTCTAAACTCCTAGTATCCCCCTTGATAACCTTATAATAAGCCCTAGTTGCCCCCCTTTCATGAGTTCAGACTATAGCTCAGTTTGGTCAATACTCTGAGGGAATCGGGAGTGAGGCACTTTAATATGCCTCTTGCATCCTATTACAGCCACCATTAGCGTGAACCTTTATAAGGGATCCACAGCTATTGCAACAGTGGCAGTGACAAGTTCAGGGATCTGGCTTTAAGACGGCTTTGAGTTTTCTCGCACGACTTCCAACAATCTTTCACTGACAAGCCCTCAAAAACAGAACATAAGCAAATGCTCACGTGAGCATTTCTGCAAGACAAAGGTCTCCTCACGATCAAGATTCCACTGTGCTGAAGGAAAATAGGAGCCAAGAGACTTCATTATCATGATCTTGACCCATGCCAGAGGGTAGTGCTTGAGGCATTTTCCAAAACCGATGACGAAGGGATTCAGCTCAGCCACATCCACGATGGTGATGCGGTACTGATTGGCCTTGCTAATGATCTCCTTCAGGCACTCACAGACATGGTGGCACAGGTTCTACGATGCCCGAAAAAAACTGCAAGAAAACTTGCTTGAGCATATGCTCAAGCGCAACAGTCTGCATCGCGGTTGAATGTTGGGGTTCTAGGAGGGGATCTGGGAGTTGTACAGCTAAGGAGGGCCCGCCCCTACCCTGAGGTGTACCGGGCGTGTACTGGGACCGTCCCCAATCCCGAATCACTGACGGTTCATTAGTAGGCAAGAAGGCCGTGGATCTTTGATAGAAAATAAGACGTTCTTTTTAATAGAATAGGGTATATATTGGGCTTACTTAGGGTGTATATAAGGATAATGGAAAAGAAAATGGGAACTACTATATCTATATATATATATATGAGGAGTATATGCCCCTAGAACACATCTTCCTGAGTTCTCTACTAACGACCAGTAAGTTCAACCCCAACCCCCTTCCCTTGCGAAGCTCCTTGCCCTTATCCTGCAGTCTTCCGACCCAGGAAACCAGGACCTGAATTAGGGATTAGGGTTTAGGGTTTGGGATTTGGGGATTAGGGTTTGGGGTTTAGGGATTAGGGTTTGGGGTTTAGGGTTGAGGGTTTGGGGTTTAGGGTTTAGGGGTTTAGGGTCTCAACTCCTAGTATCCCCCTTAATAAGCCCCAGAGTACTCCTGTATACAATCTCCTATAGAACCCCTTTTACGGGCTTAGACTATAGCTCATGTAGGGGCCCACAGGAGGTTTTGAGTATACTGTACTACAGGACATGATACTGTAGTTCTGCGAGGATTGCTGGAGGATAGCTATCTGTGTGTGCGTGTGTGGGGAGGGGTTGTCAAAGTCATGGACCCTTCTCTTGGGTACTATAAGTATTAGGGCCCTACCATACTTGGGCCTATGACTGGAATACAGATTTCAGGGTCCATTATACTAGAATTACATAAGGATATAGAAGAACAAAACTACATCACGTTCAAACTTTTGGGAACCTACCACCTGAGGCTCATGGAACAAGTATGCGTCTCAAGGCTTGGATTGCGACATAAGCTTGCAAACCACAGGGGTTTTCGTATCATCAGGATGATAGTTTGGGTTTTTGAGACAGACCTCTACTTTCGAAATACTGTACTTACCAGCTGAAGGCACGCGGATCGAAATATGGGGCTTTCTGAATGACTCAAATCGGCGAGCCCCTGGAAAGCCCTAGACATACATGGGCATTACAAGAGTATTAAGATGGTCCCCACCAGGTAGTGTGCAGAAGTTTGTGACTCTTCCACATCTCCAGTATCAGTCCTTATTCCCAAATTCCCGAATAGAATCCCCGCCTAACCCCATGTTACCCCTATATACCCCTAAAAAGCCCCATATAACCCTTATGAATTAGTTTCCATTTCAACTTGAATGCTTTTCAATCTGATTCTCCCATATGAGCTATAGTCTAAACTCCTGGTATCCCCCTGAATAAGCCTTATAATACTCCCCTGTATAGACCTCTAGAACCCCCATGAAAGAGTTTAAACTTCCATTATCCCCATATAATCCCTAATATATACCCTAAAATCCCAAAATAACCCTATAATATAGTAGTTTCC
>CAJNIZ010023692.1:4517-15192 GCA_905231905.1 Symbiodinium pilosum | reverse complement strand
TTAGGGTTTACAGTTCAGGGCTTAGGGTTCTGAGGCCTCATGTAGTATTATATAGAAGGTTTCAAGCTGTTCCCCTTATTGAGCTGCAGGCAAAATTTCCTACAGATCTACAAAATTTGATGGACATGGGTTCCTTTTATGGGAGCTACAAGAGGGACCCCGTTGTTCGCTGTTGAGGATTCCTTCAGCCCAACATGTGGGTTTAGGGTTTAGGGTTTTAGGGTTTTAGGGTTTTAGGGTTTAGGGGTTTTAGGGTTTATAGGGTTTTAGGGTTTAGGGTTTAGGTACCTCTTATCACGCTTACAAGAGAGCGGAAGGATTGAATATCTTCAGACCCTAAACCCTAAACCTTAAGCGAAAAAAATGTCCTTAAGCCTAAGCGCAAAGCTTTCCTCTGGCAGCCTTAAAACTTCGCATAGGGTCTGAAGGGTTTAGGGTTCAGGATTTAGGGTTTAGTATGCAGACGTGTAGCTCTTATAAGCCATATTGTGACCCCAAAGATCCCTAATCTTACAGAAGGGACTGCCATGGGGCCTGGGTTTTTGCATGCCCACTATTTTCCTCATTAGTGGGTATGCATCTAATCTTAACCCACTGGCCAAGTCCCCCTGACCCTGCAAGTAGGGCTGCAAATTGCTAGAGGGCAGAATCCTTTCTCTCCGATACATAATTGCCAATATCATGTTGAGGTCCGTTTGAGGTACCATATACTATATCTATGTAAAGAATATGGAACCATAATATTGGTAATTATTTAGGCCCCTGTAGTATAGGGATCCATCCTTCGCTTCACCGCCTAGGGTTTAGAACTGGGTGGGGGCGTAAGGAACACACTACTTTTCCACAGATCAGCTTTTCTTGGTTGAGACCACCTCGCAAGTACCAGTGGTTTTTCAGTTCCGGCCGTTGCCCTGTCTGCATGACTTTCATGCTACACATGTTGTTATCGATCCAGGCTTCTGTGAGCTTCCCCGGTTTTCTGGGTTTTCTGCACTACCTCAACCTTTCGACGCGTACGAAACTAAAGCCCCATCTCCTTGCATGCATTTCTGCTTTAGCCCTGGGTCTCAGCAACACCCTCTGTGCTGACACGATTACGAACAATATTTCTACTAGTCTTACTAGTAATATGTCGACTACTATTACTGAGAATGTTACTAATAATCTTACTCACAAGGTAGCTACCAGTATTCTAGCACAATAAGATATGCCATGATAAAGTAGTGATAAGAATAGGAATTGCAATATTGACACTTATAAGAACAAGAACAGTAATAACAACATCAGTTCTAAGAATACTAGTATTTCAACAATAATGATAGTGGTAATCATGAGACTAATAATAACGGCGACAGTACAAATAACTGTCATGATAATGATGGTGATGATGATGACGACGCGGGTGAGGATCATGATGACTTTGATGTGAATTCTCCATACTAAAGCCTGTGACCTAAGTGCTGAATGGCATCTTTGCTGGTGGGGCCATACTTTCCGGCGGGTTCCTTGCGGACCCGCCGGGGGTTAGGGTTTGCTGCACTCCCCCAAACATATACAGAAACCTACAGAGGCTCCTTCGAAAAGGGTTTAAACTGCAGCTGCTACGTGTTCTGCTTTGACGGCACACTTACCGTAATGATTCTACGGTTTGTTGTGTAACGTGAAACTGAAGCCCTGCTCCAAACTTGCAACTTATCCTTGCACTGTAGCCCCATTCCCACTTGCTGAATTCTCTGGGCCAAAAAATCTGCACCTTTTCAGTATAACTCTGCCGTAGAAATTCCCCAAGTGTGCAAAGTAACTTCCCAGCCATTCTGCAATCCCTACCCATAACTCGAAACCCTAAATCGCCAATGTTTGCAGAACGGCGGAGAGCCTGCGATTTGTCGATCACCTCGCCCCTGCTGAGAAGCAAGCAGCCCTTTTCTGCGTATGCCTGGTTTATGGTTTAGGGTTTAAGGGTTTAGGGTTCAGGGGTTTAAGGCTTAGGGGTTTAGGGTTTCGGTTTTAAGGTTTAGGGGTTTAGGGTTTAGGGGTTTAGGTGTTGAGGGTTCCAAGTTTAAGGTTTAGGGGTTTAGGGTTTAGGAGTGTAGGGTTTCTAGGGCTTGGTAGTTATACTTTGGGCGCCTCCAGCCAATAATAGTCGTTCATAGGCGTATTACTGAGGGTTATATAGATATATAAATATATGTATGTATATATAATACTTTGAACTGTACTGGGTGGGGGGCAGTACCCAAGGTCTATTGCGAAACACATCCTAAACCCTGGAAGCCATAAGGCGCTATAGGAGATTACTCGGTGATAACAGAGAGGTTGCCGTCCCCGGGTTTCAGGGGTTCGGGAGCCCTAAGCCGTATAGCCCCCCTTAAGTACATAGAATATGGCCGTGGGTAGATTGAAAAGGAATCCCCATATATCCCCAGATTCTATCTACTTAAGGGGGGCTAAACCCTAAACCCTAAACCCTGATCTTCTGAAGCTTCGGGTTGGTGTTGGGAAGCGGGGGTTCAGGTCTGGGTCGGTTTGGCCGCAGAAACTTCATTTCGGTATTGCAGTCACGTTCTCCGACATGATGCAGGTAGGGAACTCAAAATTCTGGAGTAGGGTTTGGGGTTACTTTTCTCGAGTGTAGAGTTTAGGGCTAAGGATGTATGGTTTAGGGTTTAGAGAACCTATACGGTGTAGGGCTTAGAGAGCGCTAAACCCTGAAATGTGTGGTAGGATTTCGGGCTTAGGGTCTGTCCTTAGACATGCGCACTGTTGTGGACTGTTGCTGTGTGAAGGATACTCCTTATTAGCTGACTGGGGCTTGGCTTAGTAGGGAATATGGGAATATTCGGAATACATTATAGGGAGTACACAGGGGTTATATTCCCTTATTCTCTACTAAGCCCCAGCAAGCTGGAAGCACCTACAACCTAAATTGTTGAACACATCTGTATGGGGCTCCCTTACAACGCCACGAGCCCTGGGAAGCGAAACAACACTCAAAGGCGAGGATTCTAAAGCGCATAAGGTCTGAAGTGAATTTGGGGGTTTAGGGTCCATGGTGTACCCAGACCTCGCAAACACCGACAAGAATCGCCTCTATGACCAAATTGGTAGGTTGAAGTGCATTACTAGAAGTATTTGAGAGGCAAGTTTGTAATTTGAAGTCCAGTGTTATTAGGTGCCCCAGTAACCACCCAAAAATAAGGGTACCCTTTTTCTTAATTTCAGCTTTAATAAGGAGACCCCCCCAAATAAAAAGGGAAAGATGGTACTACTGGGGTACCTAGTATTAATGAGGGATCCCCTAACCCTAAACCCTAAAGCCTAAACGCTAATCCCTATATAATCCCTATGTCCCCCCTATGAGTACTTGAGCGGCCACAGCAGAATTCTAGGGCTTAGGATGTGCGCAAACATCCCCATCAGGCCATCCTAACGCTCAGTTTGAGGTTTAAGGTTCAGGGTTTAGATTTTAGGGTTTAGAGTAGAGTAGTAGTAGTTAGGGTTTAAGGTTTACTTTGCTGAGAGAGGTCCTCGTGGTTTACAGACGGCTTACCAGTCAGGGTACTGTGACTGAAAGTCTTGCACCACCCTATATACCTACTTCCCTTGGAATCTCAGCATAGAAGGGATCTCAAGTGGTGCAAGATATCCTTGATCCCCGGTAGGGCTTAGAATGTCCGTAGCTGCTTGAAACATAATTCTGGTGGTTGTCCGCCTGCCTGTTTTGGTTTTGAAAATAAAAAAAGTTCAGCAAAGGGCCACGAGAACAAGACCAATCTGGTTTAAGCCTAATGTTGCTCTCAGCACTTGCCCGCAATACCTGGGCGCAGAAAATCCTGAAGCGAAATGCATGTGGGGGCTTCCTGAAATCCAGGGCCCCTTAAGAGACCGAGACCCTAGAGATAAGGAAGCGTAAGAGGTCAAAAAACAGCCAGGCGCCGCATCAAAGGTCATACATACATACAGTGCTGACTTTGAGAGGATTTGCGGTTTGGGGGTTTGAGGGGTTTAGAGCTTAGGGTTTTAAGGGTTCAGAGTTTAACAACTCCATCTTCCTTCACCCCACTCTTTGGATTCTGGTAGCGTCAATGCTTCCAATATGGTTTTTATGCGGAGCATATCCAGCAGAATGGCATCTTCAATACTCAAAACCTACGAAAGAAGACGGCTCCTTCTTAGAGTTGTTCACTTCCCTTACTGTGCTAGTTTTTAACCATACAAACACGAAATCATTTTTTTAAACAATGCTTAAGCTCCAAGCCTTGAAAAGCCTAAATGCTTAAGGTCTATAGGGTTTATATAGAGAGTTCACAGGGTATATATAGAGCTTATGGTAACGTAGGGGTAAGGGTTTAAGGGTCTGAAGCCCTTAAACCTTAAACCCTAGACCCTTAAACCCTGAACCCTAACCCTAAACCCTAAACCCTAAACCCTAAACCCTAACCCTAGTCGGCCTTGTCAGAGAATCCAGCATGGAGTCCAGCGCCTGCGGAAAGGACGCGAAAAGGGTTTAGGGTTTAGGGGGCTTCGGGGTTTAGGGTTTAGGATTTAGGGTTTAGGGTCTAGGCTTTGGGGTTTATGGTTTAACGGTTCATCAATAAGGGGTTTTGGTAACCCCAACCACTCAAAAATTAGGACCAAAAATAAGATAGTCATAGGGTCCTAAGTTTTGGGGGTTGGGGTTACCAAAACCCTCTTGTTGTTTATGGTTCAGAGGTTTGTGGGCTTGAGGGTTTAGGGCTCCCGGAGTGACCCAAAGGGGTCCCAATCCAACTATCTCCTGGAGCCCATATGTAATCCTCATCTGAGCTGTAGTCTAAACTCCTAGATCCACCTTAATAGCCCCTAAAGTAAACCCTATATAAGCCCCTTTCAGGAGTTTAGACTAAAGCTCATATCCCTGCGGAGGTCATAGAGCTTGTTTAAGCCTGGACCTCGCGAATGATTACAATAACGATCTTCACTCAAAAACTATAGGCTATGTAGGGTCTAGGGTTATATTAGGGTACATAATGAAGTTTTTGGGTAAGTGGGAGGCCTAGAAGCGGCTTTGAGGAGAGTTGACAATGATTATGCAAAGAGTAAGCCTACCATGGCAGGAATAACTACAAGGCCACTTGTCATCGTTTCTAGTGGGCCGCGAGAGAGGGATACTTTACCCATACCATCCACTATGTACTTCTTTTTTAGGTAGTATATCATAATCCCTAATCAAAAAAAACATAATAAACCCCGAAAGGAACTACCTAGGACTTAGAGGTGGGGGCGTAGCAGGACCTCTTCAGGGTTTGGGGGTTTGGGCTTATGGCGTCGCTAGGCATGTGACGAAGCCACATGGACTGCGCTATTTTACATAGCGCAAGCAGTAGGTGGGCTTCAGTTCAAGGTTTCGGCATGTCAAAAACTGTCTGTGGGTCAGTAGGGAATAAGGGAAAGAACTAAACCATGAAAAAAGCTATTGGGCTAGTCCAGGCGTCTGTTGCTTGCAGAAACGCGGGTTTCGGAGGTTTCTGCCATTACCGGAAGCTAGGGGCCTGTCGGTAGCCAGATGCTCAGTGTCATCCAATCATTCCTGACGAGCTGGATAAAGCAAACCGTGAGGGTCCCCATTTGGGATACTTTACACAAAGCTAGCCTCCGCTTACATAACGGTGTGTAGAGGAAATGAACCCAAACCCTGATTGAACCCTGAACCTCAGCCTCTTGTGTGGTAATGTAGCTAATTGGAATACAATTAATGTGTGCATATATATGTATATATACATATGCATATGTGTATCTGTGTTGCCCCCTTTATTAGGTGTTGATACAACACGTTTACAGAGGTTGGCACTCCTCTTTGGCTTTGATACAACAACATAAATGCCAAAACATAAACCCTAAACCCTAAACCCTAAACCCAGAATCCTGTCCAACAATGAGCCACTGCAAACCCTAAAACGGCATTCTCGTTGCATGTCATTGCCTGTTTAGGGAGAGGCCTAAAGATTCTTTGTCAGGCTTCGGGGTCGGCATGCCGAAGAGCTACGTGGATGTCGTCACGATGATACGTCAGATCCTGTCGAATTGGTTTCTTCAGGATGGCCCCATCGTCGCGGGACGCCTTCCACTTGCAAGAGTCTCTTCTCGCAGTGAGAAACTCTACGTGAAACCAATTCACACACCGCGCTAGCGTGGACCACAGCACTGGGAGTTGCGCTAAGAATTGACGCGCGAACTGACAGCACAACCTTCGCCATTTCCATCTCCGATATCACACCAAGCATAGGTTTCAGTGGGTGGGGGCCCCAGTTCCTGCGTGGAAGAAACCTCGACGCAGGTGGTGCGCCGAACTTACTGGCTGTCAGTAGGGAAGGAAGGAACGGATCCCTAGAGTAGCCAATGTAAGTGCCAGTAGCGTAACAAGTTCCATCTTCTTGTTCGTTCCTTCATTCCCAACTAACCAACAGCAAGGAATCCTCATCAACCCCTCGACGAGATTCGTTTCAATTTCATACCAATTTTCTTGTCCATGCGATTCCCCATTATTGGGTAGCATCAGTGTACAAGCCCGTATACTCCCTCTGCACCTCGGTATACTCCCTACGACAAGTGCAACAGTCTACCCACCATGGCCTTTCTCCACGCAAACTGCATATCCGTCCTTTCAGCACTGAGAGCAGGAGAACAAGATGGGGCAAGGTTTGTGTCAAAGCCCGGGTATGCTGGAAATTCGAGGTATATGCTTTAAGGTCCAACTTCAAGCTTAAAAACGAAACCCTAAATCTTACTTGGACTTTGGAATTAGCAGTAATCTAGGGTCGCAAGACAGATCGTGGAGTTCAGGACATTGTTGAGGTGAACCTGAGGGGTAACAGGGATCATGTTGCGGGTCAGAGGCGAAGTGCACAATGATAGTAACAGCAGCAATTTAGGGTTTAGGGTCTAGTACAATAATCTTCACATGCAGCAGGTCTCATAACTAACAAACGTCTGGGAATTTGCGGATGTTGCACTCCAACGCAAGGAGAACGCGTCTCAACCAACTGGATAGCCCCCAAAGGGTTTGACACATACACAGCTGGCGGCAAGCTGATTTTTGCGCTGTACTGGCAATGAGGAGAAAGGGCCAAAACAAGTCATTCGAAGGCCCGTTGGCAGCTCTTGAATGTTGAGGGGTATAGGGCTTTAGGGTTTAGGGTTTAGGGCTTTAGGGTTTAGGGCACGCCAGAGACACAACTATCCCCCCTGTGACAATGAAGCACACATCGCGCGAGTTTGCGAGACAATGAATTTACAGGTGCCGCATTGAACCAGGCCTTTGTGCCTATGAAGTCCCCGCCGCTGCAAATACTCCCCCCCATGCATCTTTTGATGTACACATGGCCATTTCCATAAATGGGGAGAACCACAAGATAAACCCGATGTACCATGAGCATCATGATGGGGACCACCCACATGGTAACTCTAAGTTTCAGAAACCCCACATGTCTTATGTGCACCCGGAGTAGGTAAACACTCTCAAGCCTCTTTACGTCGAAGCACGGCTGAACCCTCTAAACACCAGCCCTCATCTTTAAGGAGCCGATGGCTACTACTGTTACCCTAAGGGTCCATGTACCCAATAAGTAGGTACTTGGGATACTGGTAATAGTATTTATAGTACAGATTTTGGGTAAGTATATGATTATTGGGTACTTGGACCCTTAGGGTAAGTCTAAACAAGATGTACTAAATGCCAGGGTTAGCTACAATTCTTTATATGCTCTATGGAAATATGTTTTTCAAGAGCTTGTAGGAACCGTGCGGAACTATCAGAAAGATCCCTGCGTTCACCCTGAATCATCTCGTCTCGTCGTAACCAAACAATTCACATTTCCCCAAGTAAACCCTAATCTTCGTCCCGTTTCACTGAAGGAAAGACGACCCCTGTTGGAGTATCACAAGGAAATCCATACCAGCAAAAAAAACTAAAACGCATCCTAATATGAACACTAAACCTCAACCGCTAACCTTGGAACTTCAGCCCCAAACGTAAATCCTAACTAAACTCTAAACCCCAAACCCCGAACCCAAAGGCCAAACCCTAAACTCCGAAACCTAAAACCTAGACCCCAAACCCCAAGCCCCCAACCCCAAACCCTGAACCCTAAACCCTAAACCCTAAACCCCAATCAACCTTAAGCCCCAATCAACCCCTAAACCCCATATCAACCCTACCTTCATGAGCGCCGCTGCAACATCTGGAACCATGCTGACACGCTGGTCACCTTTTCGGGGCGGGTTCAGGGTTTACCTGTGGCTCCAATAACCTTCAGTTTAGTAGTAAGTACCCCTTAATTAGTAGGTATAACCCATAAAACTGTAGGTTTTTGGCGTTACAGGTAGGGTCTTAGCCTGGAGTTGGGGTTTAGGCCTGGACTCAGGTAATGTAATATACTTTTATACGGCCTCTCTGCTCAAGTCGCAGGCCTCTACAGGTAGGCTCCTCATTTCTGGGGCCCATATTGCTAGGGGCAGGGGATATATATGTGTGCGTATACATATACATACATAGTACGTAAAGAGTTTGCCGCATCAATTCGGAACATTGTATCCAGCCATAGCGGGATTATCGCCCAGCATGATCCGCCATAAAATCATAGAATTGCCATCAGCAGTTTGCATTGAAAACGCCCGCTGCCCTCAAAAACCCGAATCCGCCGCAGTACACCCTAAACCCTAAACCCTGAACCCTAAACCCTAAAGCGCGTCAGTACGCAAGCTTAGGCATCCCAACTCCTGCAGAGCCTTTTGTTAATAAAGGGATGTTGGTAACCCCAACCCCCAAAAATTAGGACCCTACAACCGGCTACAACCATCATATGATAGTCATAGGGTCCTACTTTCGGAGGTTGGGGTTCCCAAAATCCTTTTGTTACTTTTCTGTGGATCATCCCATGCTGGGAGGATTTTGTCTACTCCGAGACCCGCAATGAGAATGCTCTGACTATCATAGGACAATATCCTAAAGCCTAACCCCTAAACCGCATTTGTTGGGGTTACCAACATCCTCTTGTTGCGCTCTATGCCTTATAGCCCCTACCCACCCCCTCAAAAGTAGCCTTTTGAGAGCTTCGCATCCGGGCTGAAACCCTCGCTTAGCACGCCCAGAGTGCAAGCGGCTGCAGCCTCCGCGAGAGGTTCATCATTCAGTATTCTTACTGCTAGTAACACTGTAGTTTAGGGTTTGCGGTTTTTCGATTCAGGGCTATTTAGGTGGACCCCCAGTAGCAGCGACTATAAGCGATAATGGTAACTGTATTAAGGTCCTGTTATATTCCTACTATACCACCATTACAGGGTGGGGGAGTCTACCTGAGCTACAGTACTACAGTCAGCATGATTAGTGTTATCTACGAGTACAGCTATGTACCTTCTTTGTCAATCATTGGGGCTTACGGATTAATTAGGACTCAGGGTTCAGGGCATAGAGTGCTGCTCGGTGCTTAGCACTTAGGGTTTGTGGTTTAAGGCTTAGGATTTAAGGCTTAAGGTTTAGGGCCTCGGCTTCGGATTCAGGTTTCAGGCGTGGGCCTCAGGTAGAGGCCCTTGGGTCAGATGTAGGGTTCAGGGTTGAGGGTGTCTTTGGGGGCGACCGGTGTTCAGGGCTTGAATCCCGGAGCAAGGGCTGGGGTTTGGGGTCTAGGGTGGGATCCTTGAAAAGGTGGCCATACATGGGTGGTAAAGGATATAGGAAAAATTAGGGTTGCTGGTTCAGAGTTTCAGGAAATCATAGATCCTCGTTTGGATCCCGTATGCTAGCGGGGTATGCTGGGGGATCCGGATACTGAGAAAGTCCCAAAAGCGGATCCTCGTCAGTACGGCTCCCTAAACCCTAAACCCTAGCCCGCTGAGATCACATCTGGGTGCCAAGATCTGTGTGGAGGAACCTGTTTGGCCAAAGTGCTCCTTGGCAGTGCCGAACAGCCGAAGATACCGTGTGCTCATGGCTTTCCCTTCCCCCCTTGCCCCGCTCCCCATTCATAATTCATCTCAATTCAGCCCAACTATCCAGAAAACGTCATGAAAGGGGGAACCTAGACGGTGTAGTATAGCCGCGGTAAGTAGGGGAACCCCTGATGGATGCACATAGCTTGAGGATTCATACATCAAAGGTTCGAATTTACGGCTCAGGGCTTAGGTCTGAATCAGTGAGTACCTTGGTTTCGGGCTACGCAGCGTCGAACTGACATGGAACCCTGAACATGATCTTAAATCACAGACTAGCGACTTTTTGAAAGGTAGCTAGATGGAACTCCATGGGAGACTCCTGGTCCATGAGGGGGAAAACCCGAAAGCCAAAACAAAGAAATTCGAATATTTGCCTTGTCATCCTTCAGCAGTGGAGTTGCCGATGCCATCCGCGACCTGCACAAGTTGGTAATGGTTTGGGCTTAGTCCCTGATGATATGGGGGTACATGACTTATAAAACCTTGAACCCTAAACCTTCTGGTAAGAAGAAATAGTAAGTAGGTCCAGGATTTAGGGTGCAGGCCCAGGTAGACTAAGTAAGTCAAGTCAAAAACACAAATGGCTTAGGGTTTAGGGTTGGTGGGACATGGTAAGTAGGCTCGGAATGGAAATATTTATAGTGACTACATGAGCGACTACATGGTCTATAAGGGTTAGAAGTATATGCTCACCCCCCCCCCCCCC
>CAJNIZ010023681.1:62286-82035 GCA_905231905.1 Symbiodinium pilosum | reverse complement strand
GAGAGGAGAGAGACAGGAGAGGAGAGAGACAGGAGAGGAGAGGCAGAGAGAGAGAAAGAGAGTCAGAGAGAGAGGAGAAAAGAGAAAGAAGAGGAGAGACGAGAAGAGAGAGACAGGAGAAGAGAAAGAGAGAGAGAGTAGAGAAGAGAGAGAGGAGAGAGTAGGGAAGAGAGAAGAGAGAGGAGAGAGCGGAGGTAGAGATGGACACGAGGAGAGTAGTGATGTAGACAAGAGGTGAGAAGAGAGAGAGAGGAAATGAGAGAGGCGAGAGGAGAGAAGAGAAAGAGGAGAGGAGAGAGGAGAGAGGAGGGAAGAGAGACGCGAGGTGAGAGGAGAGAAGAGAGAAGAGGAGAGAGCAAGATCCCGGACCTAAGTTTTCTTGTTGGAGTTGCGCGTTGGGTGTTTTTATCTTTGTCATGTACGTGTCAAGTGTCTGCATTCGGGTTTGTGGATCCTATCTCTGGTTTCCTATGCTAGGGCCCTCCTTTTTGTCCCGGACCCAAAAATTGTCTATGCCAGCAGTGGCCTTGTCAGCTTATTCTTTTGGTATTCAGGCTTACGGTGCTTTAGGGAATACGTTGGTTAGGGAGAGAGTCTTAAGGAATTTAGAAGTTCCCCAAAATTAATGGAGAATCAAGTGGAAAACAAAATAGAAACGATGATGGAAGCTGGGCTGGGCTTCAGCTATTGCTAAGCGGTCGCAACTGACCACCAGAAATCAGGTGTTGGATGCGATCCAGAGATTGGCTATGCAGGCCGGTGGGTGGTAGCGCATGTTGGGGCAGAGGATGTCACGTTTGAGATCACCGCAAGGGGTGTGGCAAAATATGAGTTTGACGTAGAACTCTGCTAGAATTTCAAGGAAATATGCGCATGGCGATAAAGTTTAATTACAGAGCAAACCAAGTTCCCCGCCTTCTTGCAGCTATACAGGTATCTAACAGTGATGGAATCCCGCAGGATTACACGTCTTGCTCCCACTGCATGATTTGTTTTGGCACTAGTTGATGTTGTCAGCTTGCGCACACTGACTGGGCAAGTATGAGGGTTGCAATCATGGGCCGAGCTATTTAATTGAAAGAAATCAGCATTTAGCATGACCCATGCAGGTTATCAGCACACTCTCAGTCTTTCCAACAGCAACGCAGCCTTGGTGTGCTGCTTCTCGTAGGTTTAAACATTATCTTGCGAGGCCGCGGCGAGTGAAGCCCGAATCGTGCGAGGTCTAGCTTCATTCCAAAAGAAATGTTGGATCCCGATAGGTACCCCAATAAAGAAAACATTGTTGATATTTATTCTGCTCCCCTATTCGATTTGGGGAATCCCAAGAAAAAAAAAGGTGATTTGCCGGAAAAATCTAAGGGGAGGTTTTGATGAGGCCAAAATGCTTTTGATGTTTAAAGCCAGGCCTTTACACGAAAAGGACAGGTCCTATTACCTCTCGAATCTGGAATTTGAAGCCAGATTAGATAAGCGGCTTCTTATTAACCACTCATTCGAACAGGCTAGGCAATCAAATTCCAAAGGGTTAGTCCATCAGAACCCTTGCCCGTCAATGATGTAAATATATCGGGAGGGGTTCAATGACGGATTTTGTCCGGGTTACTTGCGAGGCCTTAAAACTATTAGATATCAAAAGCCTGGGCCTTAAACTAGAGGCCAGGCTCAATTACCGAATCTGGAAGTAAATATCGCGAGAAAACAAGGATATCTCATTAAAAGCACTTACTCGAAAGGCGTTCAAATACCTCAATATTACGGCGCGGCCACTTGCGCCCATTTCGGCCTAGGTTTGCCAGCGGCGCGACCAAAAATCTCGGAAATTTTTGGTCACGCGGCCCTTGCCTCCGAAGCTATTTTCCGCGTCATTTATCTCTCTTTGGCTGTCTGCGCGGCTGCTCGGCGAAGCGCATAGACCCAGGATGGAGAACTAAATTTCTTCAGAATTTATGGCTTGGCCGTCTCTGTTGAGGCGGAAAGACCGGGCGGGATGCGGGGGCCGCGCGACCAAATTGCCTCCGAAGCTATTTTCCGCGTCATTTATCTCTCTTTGGCTGTTTGCGCGGCTCTCGGGACGGAGGATCAAAACCTTTCAGAATTTATAGAGTGGCCGTAGTTGTCCACGGGGAAGTATGAGTCGTATGAGCTCCCTCGAGCCGCGCAGATAAGCCCAAGAGAGATAAATGTGGCGGAAAGACCGGGCTGGATGCGTGGGCCCTACGAGACCCAAAATCTCCGGCATTTCGAACCATCACTTCTCTCTCTTTGGCTGTCTGTGTAGCGGCTCGGTAGAGACCCGGGGCGGGGATCCAAAATCTTTCAGAATCTATTAGATTGGCCGGTTTTGGTCACGTGCCGTCTTATATATTGATTATTCATCGGGCTACACGCGCGATCTTATAGGATCCGCCCGATTCATCTCTCTTTGGTTGTCAATGCAGCTGATCGTAGCAGCGCACAGATCCGAGACGGAGAACTAAAATCTTTTAGAATTGAGAAATTGGCGATGGATTTATGCGCTCTTCGGAGTTGCGGAAATAGTTCAAGAGAGATGAATGAGGCGGAAAGACCGGGCTGCACCGGGAGGCCGCGCGAGACCAAAAATCTCCTAAGATTTCGAATTATTTCTTTCTCTTTGGCTGTTTGCGCGAGATTTTTATATACAAGCTTATATGATATTTATTCATCGGATCTCTCGTTATAAGAATTATTAAGTATCATATTTTAGTTGTTGGGTGCAATGATTGAATTTTTTAATTGCCTGAAGAAAATTAAAAGAATAATTTTTCTATTATAAAATGATTTTTCGAATCTTTATTTGATTTTAGATGATATATTTCATATTCTGAAATTTGCTTCAAAAATATGGTTTGGAAGATATGATTATAATTTTCTCGTAGATGGAGGAAATGTATTCTTCAGAAATTTCATCGAAGAAAAAATTTTGAATTTATAAATGAAGATAATATAAGTTCGTATTTATAATTTCTTCTAGGCGTAAAAATAATTGTAAGTCTTTTGATTTGAGGAATGAAAATATCTGTAGGAGAGATAAATAAATTCTTATTTAAAGATTTCTCATTAATTTTTATGAGAACAGGAATTATTTTAATTAATATGATAAATTGGAATTGGTTTATTATTTTAAGCATCGGAAAATAGAAATTGCAGAAATTTTATGACGAGAAATTTATTGAACAAGCTATATAAAGAATTATATGCAAAATCCGAGAAGCTGCTTAATTCTTTTTAAATAATTTATTGAAAGTTATTCGAATGCTTCTTTATTTCCGACTTCTATCTTATTAGTTTCAGATCTATAGATGATTTATTTATTCTTCAATATTCTCTTAAAACACAATAATATCTTTCTAGTTTTATTCAAAATGAATAAGCTCTTGATATTTATTCATTTATAAAGTAAATATCTTAAAGATAATATTGCCAATATTCGAATTGCTGATTGATCTCATACGATCTAATAATCGTGATTTTCAAATTATTCCGGATATAATATTGAAGATATAATAATACGATAGAAAGATCTCGAATGAAAATAAATAATAATAATGAATTATCATTCTAAGACCGCACGGTATATATAGATTCTGAAAGATTTTAGATTTCCGCCCCGGCTTTTCACGTTCCGACGAGTTGGCGCGTAAATAGCCATAGATAGAGAAATAATTCGAAAATTTAGGAGAATTTTGGTCCCACGATCTATGCAGCGGGCGGTCTGCCGCCTCATTTATCTCTCTCAGATTATTTGCGCGGTCTGTCGGAGGAATGCATAAATCTCTAAGAATAGATATTATTAATTTATAAATTTTGAAAGATTTTGATTCTCTATCTCCGATCTACGCGCTCTTCTGAGTCGCCTCGCCGACAATCAAAAAGAGATAAATTATACCGAAAATTCAAGATCGTATGAGAATCAAGATGAGCAATCAATATATAAGATCCCTCGTGATCAAAAACGACCAATCTAATATATTCTGAAAGATTTTGGATCTCTATTCCAGATCTGCAAAATAGCCGAAGAGAGAGAAATAACTCGAAAATTTAGGAGAATTTTGGTCCCACGATCTATGCAGCGGGCGGCCGCCCGACTCATTTATCTCTCTTGGATTATCTGCGCGGCGGCTCGAGGGAATCTATGAATTCTCGTAGATAGATCTATATAATCTATGAATTCCAAAAGATTTTGAATCTCTATCCCGGGTCTCGGGGAGTCGCGCGGACAATCAAAGAGAGATAAATCACGTAGAAAATCGTTCCGGAGGCAAGGATCGCGCGATCGAAAATCTATGAGATTTATCGTCGTCATATCTATATCAAAAATCTCGACGAATTTAGAATCTCTAGTTTTTCTGAAGGATCCTAAATTCTCCGAGATTTTAAAATTCCGAGGGAGCCCCCAAGAATAATTTAAAGAGGAGCTGGAAAATCTAGGCAACGCACGAGCCAAATGCCTCCAAGGGATCACGTAATATTGGGAAATTCAATATTTTATTAAGATATCTTCAGAAATTCTACGTTATTAGAAAATCTTCTCTTAATATTCCTAATAGAACCTATATTATTTGATAAGCGTCATTATCACTAAAAATAATAGAAATATATTAGTAAAAAATCTAAATCTTCAAAATTCATTCAACTTTCAAATTATAATAAATAATCTAATCAATTCATATGAAATTCTATCTATAAATTCTTATAAATATTTCGGTCGTTTAAGGATATCGGGAAAAAATATTTCGAGACGAGACCTGAAGCGAATAGATGATTGGAGATAGAGTATCCCAATTTCTCATTATTTCTTCATTTCGTTTGAGGGTCTGTTGTTGCGTTGAGGTTTTTCCTTCTTTCGGCGTCTTCCTTCTCGTCTAGTTCGTGGCGTATGGCGGCGGGGATTTCACGATTAGAATGCGGACGTCGAATTTTTTTACGGATTCTTTTTCTCTCAAATGAGTATGAAGATATTTAATTAGATTTCTTAGAAATCTTGAATAGCGAGATTTCTTCTTTTTCATTTTAAGCGAGGATATTTGCCGCGACCGAATTTAAGATGATAGAGATAAAAGAATGAAAATATTTAATATTCTTTTTACAAAGGAATTAAAAGAGCTTACTTATTATATATAAATTATACTCTAGCTATCATTTCTGAATTGCAAGAGAATATCTTCTTATATTACGACTATTTAATAATTACCAAAAAGAATTCGAACTATAAATCTAAATGAATTTAAAACGATAAATACGTAGATAATTACTAAATCTGGGAATATATGAAAATATGTTTGAAATAAAATTCGTTATTGAGAAATTCAAGATTGAAATTCGAAGAATATAATGATTTTCTTAAAATCTTTATTATATTGCCGTCGAAATCTCATTAATGAAAAAAATTATGAGACTTAAATTTTAGATATATATTCTTAGGATAGTTAATATCGATTATTTGGTAATAGGAATTCAATTAAGATTCTATCTTCTAAACATATCAAAGAAGTTGAATGACTATATATAGAGATTTATTCTATTTTTCTTGATAAATTTTTCTTGATAATTTATGAAGTATAATTGAATATTTGGTTATCTTAATAATCAGCTTGACCTAATAAATCTCTACTATATAATTATTCTATATAAATTTGAAAAATTTTCGTAAAAATATTTTTTAAATATCCCAAAGGATTCTGGATAAATAAAATTAATCAATAAAGCAATTTAGCAAATATATAAATCATTTGATTTATCATTTATTCAAAAAAGACCTATTCATTAATCATCTAGCCAATTATCTATCAATTTTCAACCTTTGTTGGGATAGCGCTAGTGCAGCAATTATAGTATCTGATTCTTATGGTCTGAATTTAAGAACGTATCGAATGGAAATTTGAGCAAGCATCTCGATGTTGGCACCACTTAGAAATGCGCAGCACAAATTTCAAGGCATCCAGAAGAGGCAGCTCCCCCCATTCAGTATTCAATTGGCCTGAAACGAACATCTCATGCCACGAATTCGTCCAAGTTTAGATAATTTGATTGTGATTAGCCTGTACAATCGGCTGAAGCCTCCACGGCCCCATGCTGTCAAAATGATAACCGGTTCGTTTCCCTATCAGGGTTATATTGGGGTTATATTAGGATAATGGAAAAGAACATGGAAATTGCCATAATCTATTGGGGTGGTTGGATTATAGAGGGAATATGGCTTTGGGTATATAGTGCTCGGAGATGTTCCATGCTTTTTTACTGGGTCCTGGCAGGGATTGGCCAAGGGTTTGTTCCATTAAGGACGTCTCTGTTCAGCAGGTTGGCTCCATCAAACAGGTGTCAAATGGGATTGATCCAAAGTATGCTCTGTTTTTGGGTCCCGGAAGGTCTTGAGCAATCACGCCGCGAAAGCCGCTTCTGCGCTCTGCGACTGCCAACTCCGCGGGCTAAAGGCCAAGACAAAATTCTTGCATGCTCCTAAAACAAATACAGCGCAATAAAGATTTCGCCCAGTAGAGATAAACTTGCTACCTTCCGACTCCCAAAGACGCCTCGCTTGCTTTGATTTTTCCAAGCCAGTTACAGCTCTGCCGCCTCAGTCGGAAGTGAGGGTGTAGTCGGCGCTCTTTCCTGGGCTCTTGCGGAGAAGCGCCGGGCGCTCAAAGGAAATGGGCCAAATAAACACTAGATTTTGTAGGATTCCATGGGGCCTGCGTGCAGTTGATATGCGGGGTCTGCATTTTAGACCCTCGCGAAAAACTGGTTAGAGCTTCAGGGTTTGGGCCGTTACAGTGGGTTCGGAAAGTTACAGGTCTCTGTAGGGTCTCTGTGACAGTCCTCATGTGTCCGGGTCACTATAGAGATCAGGACCTGCCTCAAAAGCTTCACCACCTGAGTCGCCTCAAAACGGTGTTGAAGACCTCCCAGTCTCTTCGAAGAAGGATGCTCCGGCGAGAGCTTGAAGCCTACCTGACAGTAGCTGTTTCTCAGCATTATGGTAAGCTGGAGGGTCTCGCACTTGAGCGATAGCCAAGTAAGGTCCCGGCAGATAATGCTCCCTGTCTCGCAGTACGCGAGCTCTGCCAGCTGGTTCCTCTCTTTGGAGCCTGGCAAATCTTGTGAGTCCACAACTGCTCAGAGCAGGATGGTAAGAAACATAGCGGGATCTTAAAGCCTGGGTCTCCTAGTAGAGATATAGATGCAGCGGGCAAAGATATCCAAAGCGAGGGTTCATTGGGCCCATTCTTCTAGCCATGCACAACTGATTCAAAAAGTTGTTGGGCAACGCCAGTTTAAGCTAGGCATTTTCTGGGAACCATAGAACTTGAGGAATTTGCAACGCATGTGCCACGTCGCCATGTCTGTCCTTCCCTTGCTGTTCAGCAGTGCGCAACAAATCTGGGAGCCAAATGAAAGAATTTACTTTTTCAGGGTTCCCATGTAGACCCCATCGGTACACAGTAACATTTTCACCGCAAAATAAAATGCCCCCCGAATGCGCCCGAAGCTTCCATGGTCCAGCGGTCCAGCAAAGAAGAATGAGAAACCAAGGACGCGTCGAACTGTGACAACGGTATCACTTCCGGCATCCAGTAAGTTGGAACCCAACCGTAATGCACTTTAATTTCGTAGACATACCGCCTACAGTTCACCTTCATTACGCGTCATGGCCCTTCACAGTACAACAGGATCCTCTTCCCACCATCAGGGGCAATAGCAGGTCAGGAATGTGGTCTCAGTAACCGCAACTCCCCCCCAATAATGAAACCCCGCAATCCGACCCCCAGTATGATACCAGTATGCACGGGTGGAGATTTAGCACGTCCATTATTGATCCTGCCTGCTTGTATTCCTAGTTTCCGTGTGATTTACCATGATCTTTTTTTTGATGCTCCATTATTGGAGGTATTCTCCCTAAGCCCGGCACAGTGGAGTGGAATATGGGCCCCTGTATCTCACTAAACAAACCCCTTCTTACCTATGGCAAGATGTAAATATATATACACACATTCATATATATGTATATATGCATATATATATATATATAGATCTCTCTCTCTCTCTCACTCTCTCTCTCTCCCCCTAAACATTCTAACCATACACCTGATCAAGCCCCTGGACCACTAAGCCAACGGCTAACCGAGGGTTTTTGGGTTTGGAAGCTCATTTAAACAATTCTATGGGGCACTACTGTAGGGGTATAAAGGGGGGATACTAGGAGTTTAGGGTGCAGGGGCTTAGGCTTCAGGATGCAGGTTCTACATCAAATACCCTACAAACCCCAATTGTCCCCCTGAAGTGAATAGAAAATGGAATTCCCCAAATTCATAATAAAAATCCCCATATACCCCGTATTGTATCTACTCGAGGGGGAATATGTATTCATTTGATCTTCGATCTTTCCAATTGTTTAGGCACAGGGCGCAGCTTGATGCCACGGATTCGCTCCAGGTCAATCCTTGCGCTGCTCCTGAGCTTATGGGCTTAGATTGAGGGACTTGGCATCTCAAATTTGGGACCTTGGGGGATATGTTGGGAGTATGAGGTGGTAAGCGGGTGCCCCTTAACGGTTTTGTATTACAGGATCTAAAAAGAAGCATGAAACCTCACCATAGGCCGTCATGGCAGCTCCCCCTGAAGTTACTTTAGGCAATAGAGCTAGCCCGACGATCTGAAGCGGGCAGCCTGTACCATGCCGTTTAGGGTGTAGGCTTTTTGATTAGCTAGAGCTGGTGGCTAGCAGGGCTTCTTACATCATTCTACTTACTGTCACCCCACCCTCACTGAATCCCTTACAATTTATGCCCACTCTTCTTGTTTAACTTCCAACCCACAACTTACAGAAATGACCACCGTTCTTCAGCCTGGCATTTCCATATGCACACATGAAAGATTCCAGAGCTGCTAACAGGTCCGCCGCAGAGCCGCCAAAGGGTCAGAGGGCCTCCAAAAAACATCCAAAAGCTTCCAAAAAAGCTCTCAGAGGGCCTCTCTTGAAGGCCCCGAACCATAAATCCTAAATCCTGACCCCTTAAATCCTAGACCCTAAAAGCCAAATCCTATCAACCCAAATGGGCACATGCCCCCCTTAAGGTTTATACATATATATATATGTATATATATATGTATATGGGTGGAGAGGGCCCTAGCCCTCACAGTAGCTGTCCTTCAAAAGGGTCTCATTAAGGGGCTACCATTGAAACCATTACCCAGTGTTACTTTAAGCCTGCACCCCAAAACGTGTAAGCAAAAATCTGTGAGCAGCTAATATAACGAAGGGGCCCACTGCAGTAGAAGGGCTTCAGCACCTGAACCCTAAACCCAAAAACGTAAGCCCCAAAACCCTAGGCCCTAAACCCAAACCCCCAACCCTAAAACCCTGAGCCACAAACCCAAAGCCGTAGGGTTCAAGCAAAAAATCAAGACATCCAGGGCTCTGCGTGATGAGGAAGTCCACCTCAGAGATGTTGCATTTCCAAACATTCGGGGTCCCTTTTGGAGATCCTTCTCCTGAGGATTCTAGATTGGGCCTGTAACAGTCTATATTGGTCATATTGAGGGCTATATACAACTATATTGTAAATATCATCCAACTGCTACAGAGTAGGGGCAGTACCAAAATTATAGATGTTAGGGGAGGGGGGGGGCGTATCAGGGACCCATTATGGTACATACCTAAATGAGATTTTGCAACGCTGAAAGGGTGGTAAGGGGCTCGGGGCTAAATGAGGGTTTCTACCTTTCAGGTCCTGAAAAGTCTGTGGATTCAGGTGTCTACGCACCATTGGTCCCTCGGACGCTGCTTAATCAACTGAATTCTGCACACACTCAACTTCCTTCTGAGAGACTCCTAACCATAAATTGGATATGCAAGAAAACTCGGGTAGCGGCTTCCAGTAAGGAAACGTCCTTGAGTGATTTTGTGCGGAAAAATGCTCTCGACGCCAGGCTTCGTAAACAGGTGGCCCAAAACCCTTTGCTCAAGATTGGGGTGGCTTAGAACCCAAGATAATTCCCTTCACAGGGCCTGCAAGAAGGAATGCAGAATTTGGGGAACCTAAATGATTTGCCTGTTGTGGATGCATGGTTAAGGCTGTTGTTGGGATTGTCTTGACTCCAGTTGCCGAATTCTAGATTGTTGCGTGCTCCGGCAGCTTGACTCCACTGCGAGCCATGGAAGCTCTCAATGCAAAGGGGCACTGACAGTCTGACAGAAACTGAAGCCCATAACTCTAAACACACAAATGCAAAACGAAACAGAAACAGAAACACAAACAAAAAAACACGGCTGCTGCTGCGTTGCGATCCGGGTCGTATTCCTTGGTTTTCGAAGAAAGACAAGTGATGCTCCGCGCCCGTTTGAGAATGCAAGCCACAACAAAAACCAGGGGCTGAGCAGCTTGTTTGCTGAAACTAGATGGATAAAGCTGTGGACAGGAGATATGGCGTCCCTCGGATGCTTTCTTTTTTGTGGAAATCCTGGCTGTCCTGATGAAAATCTGTTCTGATTTGGGTCCTGGCTCCAGCCCTTGGAAACCGCAATGGAGTTCACCGTCTGTACGGAGTCAACCATGTGGATCCCTTGGTCGTGAAGCAGCCGATTCTCAGGCTCCAAAACGCACTATGGCGATTGCTATTTCCATTGCGATTAAAACTACGAGTACTACTACTATGATTGATCACTACTACTGATATTATGTCTTATAGGAATTAGCTTATCAGACTACACACCAGAACATGGAGATGTCCCAGATGTCATCCTACAAGAAGTGCAGGCATAGCAATAAACAGATGTTGAATGAACAATGCTCTCTGCCATGCCAGCACTGCCAAAACAATAGACCATTTGAAACAGGGAACCTAAAAGGCAGGCCAAACTTTGAGAGTGGTCTCAACATAGGACCATATCATCATGAATCTCCTGTAGGCCTAGATAAGGAGGTGTCAATTTTCCAGACGTGCTGGTGAGCAACATGCCAGTTCAATCGGCTTTGGGAGCAGGGATTCACAGGTGGAGCCGTTGGGGTGATTTTCCCTTCTTGTGATTTTGGGCTTGAACTGTTTACTCTCTCAACACTCAAACCCAACGATGGAGACCTGCAGGTGCCCGCAACTGAGATTTTACAGTTCCCTACTGACGTCCCCCAGTTTCCGTTCAGCTTTAATTGTGCTTTTCCATTTGGTATATAATGTCTATTCCGTGTTACAACCCCGAACCCTTTTTCCATATATGAAATTATATATACATAATTACATCTATATATATACACATAAATATCGTCGCCATTATGGAAGGCAACGGTGGTTGCGACCAGTGCTGGGTTCACAAAGCCCCCTCCGCGCGGTATTGTGTACATGAGGGGCTCCATGTTCGCCTGAAGCCACATGGAAGTCACCTCTGCTCCGCACCTGCTGCATGCTGGCGCATCTCCCCTTTAGAATTTCTGAAGCTCCACAGCTACAAGCCCCAAAACGGACTTCCCCCAACAAGACTGCGGGACGTCCGCCAAGCAACACTACGCATGGGTTTTGTTTGCAGCTCAAGGTGCCAAAGCGCGATCCTGTCTTGGTAATGTCACTCCCATCAGCGGCTACCAGCGAGTTGAACCTCAGGATCACAGGATCGCAGTACTCCGGAGGCCGGAGACCTCTACAAGGGCATTCTGATAATGAGATGCTCTATAACCCCTAGATCGCCCCTGTATAACCCTTATATAACCCCTATGTAACCCCCATATAACCCCAACGAACAGCACAGCTTCATGTGAGCCAGCTTTGAACTTCTAAAAGCAGGACCGAGGAGGAATTTTGCCGACGCTCACGTTGCCGTGTCAGATATATAACAATAATCGTCGTAGTAGTAGTAGTAGTAGGAGGAGGAAGAGGAAGAATATAGTACTGTAGTTTCCATTTCATTTTCCATTATCCCCAATATTACTCAATATATACCCTACTATAGTATAGTAGTTTCCATTTTCTTTTCCATTATCCCCAATATATACCAAAAAAATATTTTCGGGGGGTTCAAGGTCGAGGTGCAGCCCTAGCAGTCAGTTGTCTTGGGGATTGATCCGGATCGTCAACCTGACAAAACCATTTCCTGATATTTTAGGGATTTTAAGGGTTCTCTAGGGGTTATATAGGGATTTTATAGCTGCATGGTAGTTTCCCAAAATAGTGGGCTCCGCTATAGACCCTAAAATACAATGATCCTTCTTATAGGGACTCCCTAAAACAAGGTACCCCGTCTTTTGGGAAACCCCCATACAGGGAGATTTCAGCACAGGGGGGCCCTTAGAGACCTGGGGGGCATTTGGAGATGCTCATGGGATCCCGAGAATCGAAGCCTAGGAGGGATGATGCAATGAAATTTCTAAAAAAACTCCCATATGCCACGCATCTCTCCAAAATCTGGGCGTGACTTGTCAAAGGAGCGCTTGACACGAAAGGAATGTGTCTACGCGGCCACGCGCTAAAAGCATAGCTTTCTTGGGCTGGGAGTTCGAATCCAAACCCAACTTCCACTTCAAGGTATTCACTCAGATTGACACGGAGTGATGGAGAAATCCGGTCGATTATCAAAGTCATGTGCTGAAGTGGACATCGCCTGATGATCATGCTGCGTGGCTTGATTCTCCCTCAATGAAATGCCGTGTGGCAGGACTAGACTAACTATCTCGCGCATTGTCATCAAAGACTCATCAAAGGCATCGTGAACATAACCTTCCTTGGGACCCATGGTTTTTCAATAGGGCCGGTGCAACAAGAGCAAAAAAGGCTCAGACAACAAGGTGTTGGATAGTAGCTGGAAGAGTCTGAGGCTCAAAGGTAACTGGTTGGGCTTCGGAGTGTGGACGTTTTGAAGTACAGCATCTGCGCAGCTACAGCCCATGTGTAGAAACCCAACACAACACACCTTCATGCGTAAGGTCTGGAAACTTGGGACAGCCTCTCAGGCCATATCTAGCTTTCACCAAGCCGCGCCACACAAATACGATAATACCACATCCAATAGTGCTCGCCACACGGGTGAAGGTAGAAATTCGTGTATCCAACCTTGACTTCACACAAAGAAAAGAGTAGCATTTACATATTCTGTGTATGAAATACTATACCCACAAGGAGGATATAATCTTACTGGGTATTGGGCCCGTAGTATCTCCACATAAAATACTACTCAAATGAATTGCTTGTGAAGGCTGCGGAGATGATAATGTTAACCTATACAAGGGGTGGCAGTAATGGAGTTCCTTTGGCCAGATAAAAAAGATCCCAAAGTACTGGGATGTCATGCTTTCTCAGAAGCGTGGCAATATCAAATCGGTGAAAAGACGAAAATGGCGGGTACAAAGTTCGAGAGCTCGCAAGTGAAATCAAATTAAAACACTCCCTCTCTCCTCTTTCTACTCCTCCTACACCTGCTACTACAAGGACGACCGACCACCTAGAAAGAGCTCAGGCCCCAGAGTTCTTTGTTGCAGCACCTCTTTTGCCAAAGCTTTGATTCGTTTTGAAGATGGGGCCGCAGTACAACCGAGGAGGATTGCGAAAGCAACGTCAACACTAGGCTGTTTTGAAACCAGATCTGCATCAAAGCAAGCAGCACTGTCAACCCAGCATGCCCCGCATCAAAAAAACCTGCAATTGAACCCACTTCATGCGATTCTGGCAACGAAAAGGTTCACGGCATCAACAGCCCGATGCAGTACCCAATGGGCAGCCTGGTGAAAGGGCGACTCGTCGCGCCAGTGGCACTCAGTCATGTGGCCATTCAGGGGTTCGATGCCGCGTGTCTTCAGTTCTGTGAGGTAGTTGTCGTACGGCTGCCTTAGCTGGGTTTTGGCCTCGCAGCTCAGCCAGAACCGCATCGGTAGTCATATTAGGGATTCAATGTTCGGGAGTGCCCCCGTTGCATGCTCTTGTCAAAGGAAGCAAAGGGCAAGTGGGATGAGCAATCGCCATGTGCGACCACCTCAGATGGAGCACTCCTTTTCTACGGAGGTGAAATGTTCCCTGCGGGGGCCAAGTCCCTAATCAGAGCACTATGGATTGTAGCATATCGCTAGCAAGGTGTTCACTATTGTTCATTTCATGAGCTACGGTGTCAGAGGCATGACCGGCTGTCCAAGATGCCACCCAGACAGCATTTATCTCTATCCTAAATCACACCAAGTTTTCCTCTTCACTTTGCTGTGCGCCATGAAGCTCAAAGAGGGTCCATTTACTATGACAGTACAGTGGAGACTGCAGAGGTGCTACTTCAGGATTGTATACGGATTATGTCGAGGTACTGACCTATGGGACTTCATCAAACTTGGCCATTTATTCCACAGAAAATTCCTTGTTGCAAGAACTTAGAGGGATCCGGCGATCATGAGAAACCACCAAACCGTTAAGCCCTAAGCCAGGTCCCCCCAAACAAAAGACTACTCAAGTCAAGAATCTCCGACATTGTGCCAATGCGGCGCATCTCATCTCGCCAGCTCTTCATGAAATCGTCCTGCGTCCAACTTGCAGTGACCATTTCAGGAGCAAAAAGGATTTCACGCTACTCTATAGGGCTAACACATATGTAGGGGCTCATGGCGATCCAGGTTGACATAGGAGCTTCAGACATTGAAGGCACCTTTGTTTACAAACCCGCGCGTAAAGCTGCAATATCCTGCAATGAAGCCTGTAGAGACAGCTTGGTGCGGCCTTGTACAAAACAGGAGAAACTACTACAGACTTACGAAAGATCACTGTCGGGGGGTTTGGTAGTCCTGAGGCTTGGCAGCGACGAAGTAGCCTTCGAGAAGTGCCGCCTGCAGGCGAATCCCAAGAATAACTCGAGTGACCCTAAAAAGGAAAATTGATACATGAAAATGGAGAAAACTGCACACAGCCTCGCGCTCTCTGCAAATCTAACTACCTACTTTGGGAGAACTACTGCGTTTTCGCTGACACGCTGGGACGCATCTGCTTGAGAAAGACCCTTGAGCATTCTTCAGCGTTCCGGCCAGCCTTATGGGATTTCCTACGAGCTCCGCGCAAAATTGTCTTGCTTCCATCCGGGCATTCTTGAAGCAGGGCGATTTCAAACCCTACGGACCTTATCATATGACTACAATAGGATCGAAATTTTTGGGGTTAGGGTCAGTAAAGCCACGCTACTTTTTTTCCTTTGCCATACTGCGAACTGACCGTCTGTCAATGCATTACGCAGCGTCGGCGCAGCAAAACAAGAGGCTTACCCTAGGGGACGTTTTAAACATGCTTCAACATACCGGCGCTGTAAATAAAATTATATTGGACCAGAGTCTCTTCATAGTTCAAGTTTAGATGGCAAAACGTCTTTTCGTAAGCAAACTTCTTTACATGGTATATCTAATTTCGCTGGGGTTTCCCCACTCGCTACTTTCCATACTTTATTCTGGACGCGCTATGTGGTAGGAATGACACTTGTCTTGATAGATTGTCATCCGAGCTCCGCAGGATACCTAGCAATTTAACATGGCTGGCATCATGAAATTCGCCAAACAGCAAGATTTTCCTGTTGTCCCCTGGGCTTGGAAAGGCAATGGCTGTCGCCTCTTCAAGAAGCTTTCGGTTGGTATTTGCACGATCAATGATGGTGGGAGCTTTGTTTAAGATCTTTCGGATACCTCATCTAAAAAGCGTTTAGTTTCTTGGCTATAGCCGCAGTTAAGTGTGTAGATTTCCAATCCATATAAGAGCTTGCTTTGAACAATGTCATCATATACACTTGGCTTCCACCTCCTGCAGGCATTTGTTGCTTTCCAATACGGATGGAGCTTCAACCAGGTACGCCGCGCTTCTTTCAATTTATTGACGACCTCATTTTAAAGGTTAACTTCCCTGTTGATGTCGCTGCCGGGTAAGTAGGCTGAAGCTCTGTAGTTAAAGGGGTACCATCTTCGAAATGGATACTTCCTTCGTTGTTCATAGGAATAGCGACGCATTTAGCTCTGTTAAAAGAAGGAAGTTCATGCAGCCTTGACCGCTCTGAGAAAACAAAAGGTATCATCCGCATAATAAATCATGTTAAAATCAAGACCAGGCACTCTGTGATTAGAGACACGTCCAGTTATTGAAGGTTGCATGTCTCGGTCAATAAATGTAATCATGAGGGTAAACAAAAGAGGGCTCAATGGGCATCCTTGTCTTATTCCACTTCTCTGCTGTTTAGGCCTAGAAGTGCCGAAATCTCCTTGATGTAGAAGGTTGGCTTTTGATAACAGTTCTGAATGACATCTAAGCAATGCGGGCTAAAGCCTAATCTGTGCAAAGCAAGTAATAGCTTAGCGTGTTGCACTTTATCAAAAAGCTTTTCCCAATCTAACAGCGCAATGCTCAGTTTAGCAGCTTTCGCCTCTGCATAAGCTTGAATATGACTGATCATGTAAATCGCGGGAGACGTAGACCTATTGGATCGACAGCCGTACTGAGTTTTGGCTATAAATATATATATATAAGTGTCATATAAGTGTCGTTCAACTGGTTCCTGCATTCTGGACCTGATCATCATCATGTACAGCTTGTACATGCTATTAAGCAAAGGAACGGGGCTATAATTAGAAGCTACATCGGTATCACCCTTCTTGAAAATGGGAGCGACTTGTGCTAGGAACAAATCTTTTGGGGCCGATTTCTGTGTCCACCAAGAACTGATCGTAAGAGGAACAAAATTCTTGTTATCTGCATCGAGCCACTTCCATAGCTCAGATATCATTCTGTCAGGTCCTGGCTGTTTGTTACATTTCATTCTTTTTGAAAGCGGCATTCAGTTCTTGAATGCTGAAAAATGATTCAGCAGCACTATTTTTTCCACAACTTGTGTTTTTGCATGGCTGTCCCTCAGAGTCATGTTTTCCAATATTTGTTTTCCAAATCTGCAACTTTTCCTGCCGGAAAAATGAGCGGCACGTGCTTCTTCATTTCTTCGTGTTCACATATTTGGGAGTAATTTGTTCTTCAAAATTCTCACTGCTTTCCACAATCCTTTCTGATGGGCATCGTTTGGGTTTTCGTTGAACTTCTTGACTAAGGAAGTTTGTTTATCTCGGTTGGCAGATCTAGCTGTATCCTTGTTCAAGTGTTTCACTTCCGCATTCCTCATTCCATGTATTCTACGTTGGTTTCTTTTTTCAGTTTTTGCCCATGTTCCTTTGCTAAGATACGATTTGTTCTTTTGCGGTGGATTTTTCCAAACTGGAGTATCTGCTTCTTGTCTAACGGCCTTCGGAAATGTTTCCCATGAAAGTGGCTCATTGCTAATCAACTGCCTGGCTTGCACGTTGTAATTTGTCCACCTTTCCAATATAGTAGGTTTGTCAAACCTCCTTGTGTATTCCGCTGCTGGAACTGTATGGGTCAAGCTCTTGATGGTGATACGACTTTCCAAAACAAAATGGTCTCAATCAAGATGGATATCTATACTGCTTTGCGTCTTGAACATTATTTTTTCCATGAATCGCCAGCTAGCCAAAAAACTATCTGTTTCAAGTCGCTGTGTCTCGTATGGAGTGCCGATATCCTGACTATCTTCGCTAGCTGAACATTTTCCCTATATGCTATCAGGTTGTCTGGTGGTTTCAGAAATTGAGGTGTACATAATTGACATTCAGCGCATGCATTTTGCACGGCAAGTGCCCTGTTCTCTTTGGTGCTTTCGCTCGTTCCTTCCAAATACACCATGCCCCTTCCCAAATGCGGGTTGCGCGAACTTCTTTAGCCGTGTTACAAACGCGCATTAAAATCATCCCCGATGTAGTATGTACCTCTCGTAAATGGCTTCGATGTCATATGCACTATGCGGTGCGTGTGCAAAAAGTGAAACATCAGAGCCGGAAGTTGCAAACGTTGCTTTGATGATTCTGCTGCCTGCTGTCTTCATAGTCTTCAAAGAACACACCAATGTTCTTCTAATTACAACCGCAACTCCTGCATTCTCAAAATCTGGAGCACGACGGGGCACAAGTAGCGTCATGCTTTCCCCTTGCCCTGGAAGTTTTTTATCTTCCTTCTTGTTCATCCCTGTCTCCCCTATTTTGGGGTCTATGCTGGAGCAAAATATGCACAAACATGTTCGTTCTAATCTTCCCAGTTGCTTCTGTTTACATTCGTTTCACTTACTAGCATGATATCATATTGGTTTCGTCTCATGATGCCTGTGATAAGCTCACATTTGGTTTTCGTGTTTCAGCCTCTCACATTTAAGCACGGAGCCTATTATATGACGGTGTGGCAGTTGTTGAACCGTCTGCCTTCCATTCATTGTGCCTTTGCTCATTTTCTTACCATAAGATTAACAGAATTCACGAAATTCCTCTTTCAGTTTGGGTTGATTCTTTTGAAGCCAAATTTTACTGTTGATTCAGAGTTTCTCGCGTGGCTTTGTTGTCGAAACTTTTCGTTTCGACAACTTGGAACTTCTGAGGTGCTCCTGTGCTGCCTTGTTGGCGTAATATAATATAAGTCCAGATATGACGCCTCATTCAATCTTATGTTCCGTTTTCCATTTGATTCTCCTTTGTTGGTACTATCCCTAAATCCTATATAATCCTATGTAAGCCCTATATAACCCCTAAGCCCTGAACCCTACACCATTGTATTAGCCCGAACTCCAATGGGTCAGGTGACCTCCAGATGGAGCCCGCTGATTTGGGCAGTCTGATTGATAAGCAAATGCAGAGGAGCAGTCCTGGACACAAAGGCACATGTAATCCCACTGTGGCCGTTTCCATGTTCTTTTCCATTATCCCTATATAACCCTAAAACATATACCCTATTATACTATAGTAGTTTCCATTTTCTTTTCCATTCTTCCTATATAACCCCAATATAACCCTTATAATTCCCCAACTAAATCCTTTTTTGTTGGCAAGGTCAGGTTCAGGGATAGGGTTTGGCGCTTAGGGTTTTGGGTTTAGGTAGTTTCCCAAGAAAGGGACCCCAAAATGGACCCCCAGAATACTGTAATCCTTATTATGGGGCGCCAGAAAAGCACTCCTGATTTTGGGCAAATCCCCACACATTGCTGCGTAAATCGGACTGCGTCCTGTGCATCATTTGGGACGTACAGTAGATTCTATTGTTCCTGTAGGGAATTGTGACCTTGCTGAGTCAAATCCATCTTTGCGCTCATTCAAATCCAGGCAGTCGAATATCGTAATGCATGTTCTCACCCTCATGAATGATCTAGATGCCTACAACACTCAAGTGCGGGTTTGAGGATTGAGTCAATGCGGGCCTCCAAGAAAGATCACGCCAAACACCCCAAAACATCATGGTCACATGTAAGAAGAACATACATTCAACCCACGATGCATCCAATCCGCCCTCAGGGAAACCGTGTTTGCCGTGGATATCTCAACATACTTGCCGTAAGGGCCGCTTAGTTTACGGGAGCCCACAACAACTTGCTTCTGCAGATAACCGTGCCACGACTTTCTCGAACTCTGAAGGAAGAAAACCCGCAAGATCTGCACATGAACACCAAAGAATCCGAAAGTTTCGGACATCCCAATAGTTGCGGTCATGGGTCAGCAACAAAGTTGCATCTATCCAAACACCACCTTGTGATGCGAGCAAGCTCAGTCCTCGGAGCACAGCATTTCGGGTGTGCTTTTACTGGCTTGCCTGGGAAACCCTATAATTTTATGCTACCCCCCCCTCAAAACCTACCTTTTCTTAGAAAATCATAGCCTGCGCACCAGATTTGAATGATTTTCTACCCTTTTTTCT
>CAJNIZ010023681.1:23384-62186 GCA_905231905.1 Symbiodinium pilosum | reverse complement strand
ACCCCAATATACGTTTAGACTATTGGTCAAGTGTCTTCAGACTCCGAATGCTATACACTAAACACTATTTTGGACCTAAGGCAATTAACTTTGGGAATTGGTAAACTCGTAAATCGATGTTTCGCCGACCTGGAAGTCTATATGCCGAACGACCAGTCCTGAACGGCGAACTCCTATGCCTCCAATCCCTAGAGCCTGAGGCCTCAAACCCCAAGCCCTAAAGCCCTAATCCATAAACCTTAAACCCTGCATCCCCAAACCCTAAGAACGCGTATCAACCCGCAAGACGGAACCCTAAACCCAAGGTGCGAACGCTGGCCCCGAACATTTTCCCCACCGGTTTCCTGTGTTCCTACTTGCGCATCCCTAGTTGGACTTCTAGGGTTTTATTGTGTATGTAATAGGCATATGACTGTATCTATATACCTAACTTTAATACCTGTATATCTATAATTACATGTTCCTACATTGGGGAGCCCCGCCAGCCGAGGCGGGCGCGCGCTAGCGTTTACAATTAGGCCTTGGATACTGCCCCCATTTAATAACAGTTGGATAATAAATATAATGTGGTTATATATAGCCCTCAATAGGGCCCCTAATATGGACTGTTACTGGGTGGGTGCAGTACCCAAATTAGGCCTATTTATCTACACATCAACATGGTGGACCTCTGAAGCTGTCAACTGGTCCTGGACGGAGGCAGGGACACTGGCATTCAGCGTCTCGATCCTGGGTTTGCTGTTAAGGAATTTAAATATTCTCCTAACCCAAAACCCTATATACCCCATATACCCCCACAGTATGGTAACTTGATGTAAGTTCTGTTAAGGAACTTAAATTCAGTTACTATATTGGGGAAAGCCCTATGATTTACTATATATATATATATCCTAAACCGTAAGCCCTAAACCCTAAATAGTAGCTTCCATGTTCTTCTCAATCATCCCTATGTAACCCTATGGACCTACTATGGTAATTTAACTTAAGTTCCTTGACAGCAACCCAGTTTAGGGATGAATATAGGATCCCCAAAATATCCGCGTAGACTGCATGGAACTGCTATAACCTTTGGGATGGTAGGGGATATGTTGGGGTTATATAGGGGTTTCCCAAAATTAGGAGTACCTTTTTGGGAATCCCTATAATGAGGATTATACTATTTAGGGGTCTATATTGGGCTTCCCCTGTTTAGGGAAACTACCATATAGGGATAATGGAAAGAAAATGGAAACTACGATATTGGGCTTAGGGCTTTAGGTTTTTGAGTGCCCAAATCAAACCCTAGATAGCAGTTTCCATTCTATTTCCCATTCTCCCAATATGACCCCTATATAATCCTTACATAACCCCTACATACCCCAAATATATCCCCTAGTATAATATGTTACTTTCCATGTTCTTTTCCATTATCCCTATCTAAGCCCGACATATTGGGTGTAGGGTTTAAGGTTATCGAGTGCCCGCCTCACAGAGGATTACAACTTCCGAAGGCATGCCAAGGCCGGACCGCGCTCGTGCAGCGCAAGGTCATGGTATAGTACTTTAATGCACTTCAAGAGGTGTGGGGGGTTAGATAGGGGATTATGTAGGGAGAATTATAGGGGATGATATATGGAGTATCGTAGGGTTAAATAGGGGATTAAATAAGGAGTAGTATAGGGCTTACTAAGGGGAATCTACAAAACCCTTTGCTAAACTGCAAGATTCGAAGCCAGTCCGCAAACGCAAACATCGCGAAAAACGAGTCGGGATCGACATCACGCTCTGCAGGATCCAAGTACTCCTGTGGGAGAAAACTGAAGGTCTCCCTTCTATACATCACCCAAAGGCAATTGCAAAAGAAATTCGGCCCCGGATTTAAGGACCCCCAAGAACATGCAAAGAACTTCGAAGTCATCCAGAATTTCGATCAACCTCTCTGTAGCCGGCCCTAGCTCAGGTAGAAGGATCCTCAGGCACTGTCGGCGGGAACTTGGCATGCACTCGAAATGAGCCGAGATCGTTCCTTCCCCTGTACTGCTCATAGATGTCTCTGTAAGACAACCGAGCGACATGATGCGACATGCGTCATGACCTAGGAAGCGCCAGGGAGCTTCATTCATGTCTCCTTCGCGCAGTTTGCAGTACCCACGCTTCATAGTTAAAACGGCGCACACACTACAGGTTGAATCTGAAAGCCACGATTGCATCCGTTATGGAGGCCCGAAGCCTGCGTTATACCTCCGCGTACCCTTCTTCATGTTTTCTCTGCCAGAAAGTATAAATGTATCATGATTGATGGAGCAAACGCAGATTTTCGAGGCGCAAATCTGAAGCCTGGCCCAACTTTAATAGAAATGGATGCCCAGGAATGGCACGCATCGACTTTCTGTTATTCTACGGTGAGTCAAGGCATGGATGTTGAATTGCAAGCACGGCCCAAGCTGCAAGTTTGCAGATCGTCCTTGTAGTTCTTCAAATTCAGGAAGTGAAGTTTGTAGTCCGGAGCCTGGCCAATTATGGTTGCTATAGGCCCAATCTTAAGCCTCAATATGTGTGTCAAGCGTATGTCCAAAGTCAAAAACAGGAAGCATTGCTGTAAAAAACAACACTTCGTGCAGTATGGAATGCTGAAGTTTTAGGCTCAGCAAGCTTTCACGCTTGCAGCTTTGGGTCTGGGTCTCAGGCGAGACATTAAAACTGCTCCGAGGCGGCAAAAAAACAAACACCTTAGTCTGAAAAGTTAACATATATGCATTTTTTCGCCCTGCCATTCATCTAAAACTCTTTGCGTCAGCTAATGTATATTCGAACGTAAGTTACTAGAGTTGCTGGACAACACGAACAGTTTGCGCCGTTCGCACGATTATGAGCTAAGGTTCTCGTCGTTGCTACTTGTGTTTGTTCGCATTCATAATTACACATAAAGCACGTAGAGGATCCCTGAAACCTATTCTACTCAGTCTGCTTCATGAACTGCCCCAGAGGCGCAAAGTGCTTCCAGGTGGAGCGCGCCAGCTGCGCCGCCTTTGGCACCTCGGGTGCAGGAGCTTTGCAACAGGTTCACGGCTGAGGGAGATAGCACAAATGTTAAACTAGAACGAGAATACTTGTGTATACTGATTCGAATTGTCAAAACACGGAGCAACGCCAATTCCCGTGCTACTAGATAGCTGACGCAACCCTGTAATCTGCAATGCTTTTTTGCTGGCATAGGCGGAGTTTGCAACTTCTTCTGAGTTTCTTCGGGATAAGAACCTGACACACCCACATTCAGCAAATGCCCCATAAGGTTCTACAAGCTTCTGTTCCTTGTTACCTAGTTATTGGAGCCTCAGCCAAAATGCCAAACCACAAAAACATATTGATGCCGAGCGACAAGAGCTTCATCGTGCCAGAAAGACCAGATCCTTTGTCAGGGTTTGATATTGGGTATAGGGGCAGACATAGGGACATGACTCTAATAATTGCGAATCGACTGGAAAAGCACGTGAAAGATGAAACAGAAACTGGGATTCTGTGGTGGACTATAGGATGTTGGCGCAGCAAATCACAAGTCATGTGATGCGATTGCATTCTGGGCTGCTCTGTTGTAAAAGGTGTCGGAACTTGGACAGCCCTCCGGGCTATCCGCTTCTTCTGAACAGCTGTTGACTTGTTGGTTGCCAATACATAGGCCATGAAGGAATGGAAAGCAAACATAAACTACTATCATGCTGATGGCCAGACTTAAGACAATATAGAGGCTACAACTAGGATCCATTCCTAAACCCTAAACCCTAAATAAGAACCAGTAAGTGTATTCACAGGAGGGATCTTGAAAGATCAGATCTGGGGAGTTATGCAAATTAACCCAGTCCATTTTGAATTGGGTAAGAATATGTATACAGGGTGTATATAGGGTTTAGGACAACTGGAAAAGAAACTGGTGGGGCTGTAGTGGAATCTATACTAGGTAAGGAGGGGACTTTGGGAACCCCAACCCCCCAACTTTAGGACACTATTGTATGTAATCATGATTCTTTTTTGGAATCCTAAGTTCGAGGGGGTTCGGCTACCCAAACCCGCTTATTACCTGCATCGTCCGCGAGATGGGCACCAACACTCCTCTAAGAATCCCATATATATAATTATACATATATATATATACACGTGGGGGTTTCAAGGTACGAACCCTTCCTTAGCGAACACTACCCGGTCCGTTGACTGGAACCTTGCCCTAAAACCAATGAATGCTCTTGAACAGAAGCCCACAGCTTTCAGTTTGCCCTCTAAAGTCTTTCGTCATTCTACACCCGAAACCACCCAAACCCAACAATAGACCCCCTCATCCCAAAACCCACACACCAAGTCGATAGGCGTTATAAGCCTTATAGGACGAGCTTCAACTTTGGAACCTGGGGGGCCTCTGGCTGCGCAGTCGATGCAACCTGCAGCAGCAGTGGCAGTCGTCAGATATGATACGCCCTTGCTGAATCCCTGCCAGCCTGAAGCTTAGGGGAGTGGTGCTCAGAGTTAGACTTGAATTAGGGCCGAGCTCTCTGAATTCGCAATGACGCCCCTGTGGCGTTTCAGTGCCAAAACAAGGCTAGAAGAGATGCGACATATTCGACAGGACGCAGGCGGGTTTCAGACGAGAACTGAACAGGCCTCAAGTCGGCAGGCTTGCTGAGCCCAACTTCAATGAGGAACACCTGCTGGCCTATGACTGTTTGGTTTGAGTGGCGGAGGCATGCAGCGCAATGAGGGCTAGATACCACCACGGCGCCATGACAGCCAGGCAAGCGGAGAAATGCAAGTCTGCATGTGGGGCTTGAAGGGTTTAGGGTTGACGTCCGCGCTTTGGCTTTAACACTTAGGGTCTTGCAAGCGAGGGGTAGAGTATAGTGGGGAGTTGTTAACGAGGAAGGCTGCGCCGCCAAGACGAGCTTGCCCGAGATTGTCAAATGATCCAAGGCTCGTATGTCCCTGCTGGAGCATGTAATTCGTCTAGGCAATTTGTTGCTGTAGCATGACGGCTGCGAAAGGGAGGAAAAGTACGGATGAGCAAAGTATGATGGCAAAATCCCAAACCCTGTCAGATCAGGCACTGTACTTACCTTGCTTCAAGCTACTGCTCCTTCAAAATTGATTACGACTTTTTGTCGTTTGTAATGTGGCGGGGGTTTAAGTTGTTTGCAAGGAATTCACCAGTTACCTATGCGACAGTTGCCTGCCAGCCAGCGTGAGGAGGCTCGGCAGTTAAAAAAAATGTCACGGGAAGTCGCAGTGAGATGTGATGATTGGGTCTTGCACCGGCAAAATAAAGAAGCCGCTCATGCATGAGTGAACAAGGTGGCTCAACCTTCATAGCACAAGCAGACACTTGTGAAACCGGAGGGAAACTGCAGCTTTGAAGCGGAACACAAGTAATGTTCCAAACATGTAAGGAACAAAATGTCTCAGTCATGTCCTCGTTCCTTACAATCAAACCATGTCTCTCGGTGGGTGGCCATCCCTATCTGAAACTCTAAAACTCCAGATCCATTCTTTTACAACTCTGCGGTGTATCCACAATCTCCGCACTCTCCACAGTGGCGGTGCCATTCGCGCGCAAGCGCAAAGCCAGCGAGGGACAAAATAAGCATAGATGAGGCATACCTGAGTTTTATAAGAAACTGCAGTTACGCGAAGACTAACGAAACCGGACATCACGATGGTAAGAGCTGCATCAATAATCGGCAGAGTCGTCATTGGTAGCATCAATAGCAGCAATATCAGCAGAAGCGGCAGCGGCACCAGCAGCCGCAGCAGCAGCAGCAGCAGCAGCAGCAACAGCGGCTGTAGCAGCACCAGCAATGGCAATGACGGCACAAAATCCTGGATCCTAAACTCTATTTGACGACCTTGACCACAAGCCAAAACCTCAACCCCGAAATCGCAAAACTCGAAGTCTGCCCTTTGAACGTTGAAGCTTTCTACCCGAAACTTCTCTCTCCCTCTTTCTCTCTCCCCCTCGCTCTCGCTCTCTCTCTCTCTCTCTCTCTCTCTCGCTCTCTCTATCTCTCTCTTCCGTAAACCAATCCAAACCCCCACAGGCTAAATCGAGATGCATCCAGTTTTTGGGAACTGTGGGCTCTTCTTCCGCTGGTGGATGCCAATTCATGCCCCAGGCATGGATACTGAAGGGTTGGTAAGGACGTTGAGGTTTAGAATTCATAGCACCCTACAGGTTATACAGGCGCGTCTAAACAAAAAGCAAGGACGTAGGGGGTCCAGGTAAATACTCCGAAATGTTTACGTGAGGGTACGTAAGCTGGGCGAAAGGCAGGTGCAGGCCACACACCTTGCAATTAAAATCGAACTGTGGCTTTGAAGATTCCAGAGATGTTGAGATTAAGGGGTACGTAGCACATACTTGAAGAAGCCAAACCGCTTACACCTTGCTCTGAGCTGTTGACAGTTCGATTTAGGATTTTAGTGGCTTGGATTTAATTCCCATTCCTCAGACAACGCATCCTGCGGTTTCCTGCGCGAGTTGTAGAATTGAGGATAGGTGGCTGCCACATTGCCCCTTTTTTTACCCTGATATAATATACACCTGCATAATCCTAGTTGCCAGCTCATTTTCCCTGTTTTTCTATTTCTCCATTGTGAGCCCTAAGCCCCAAGCCCCATACATGTGGCCAGGCATCTGGCGTTCCTGGCCCCCCCATGGAATGGTCTGGGAGGGGGACGGCCATGAATGCGCGGAATCTCCTTATCTGTCGTCGTTTTTGGCCCTTCGTGATCTCAAAAGTGCCAACGGTCACAGGGACTGTGTGTCTGGAAGGCGCCATCTTGTGATTGTCGTCACTTTTGGAGTCTGTGTACAAGATACCAAACATGCCGACAGTTACAGGGATGGGCCAGTTTGGGGCACAATCCTTGAAGCTGTGGTAGATTTGGGTATTTGAACACTGCATAGGAATGAGAATCCATCTCAATATCAACACCTAGGAGAATCTTTAGATAATCCTGTTTAATCCATGTAAATATCTTCTGTCATCCCCATACCACGTAAACTTACAAATGGCCTACGTCATTCCTCAATTTGTAACACTCCACCCACACCTACAGGAGGGAGGGGAAGACCTCAAATCATCAGCACCAACCACACTCACAGAGGGGGAGGGCCACGCCAAACCACGCCCACAGCGGGCACCAAAGGTTCACCCCACGCCACAGCCACCCAAAGGGGAGGGAGGAGAGGCCTAGACCATGGGAGGGGGGGGGGGCCAGGAAGCGCGTGATATATCCCCATAATCCGTTTACAGGGATGTAGGGCTTCTTCTGCACGATTATTGGAATACTACATCGAAAAGGTGAGCTGTCTTTCACCTCCACCAAAAGCTGTGGTTTAAGGAGTCTGTTCTTGAACCCAGACTCTGAAACATCTAAAACCGTTTCAACGCATGTTGTGTGAAGCCCTAGCGCATTTCAGAAACTTGAATGTTCTGTGTTGTTAACAGGAAGTGATTCGAGTGTTCCTTGAACTCTGTGGCCTGAACCCTGCCTCCCTTACAAGAAGCATTTAGGAGGTAGCCCAAGAACATTTGGGATGTCTTGATCTTTAATCTGCCCTTGAAATAACATGATTACGTGCCATCGCGTGCGCCCCAACAGACGAACCTATATACTGCAAGAATCCCAAGTAAAATATGAGTTTGAGAACCCGCCACTTGCTGAGAAGATCGAACCAAACGGTGCAGAAACCCATATCCAGCAGCCACAGCGCTGTGTCTGTTAAGAATTCCGCCTGCGCACGCATGAAAGGGTACCTTTAGAATGGTTGGGGTTAAAGACAATTGTAGATTGCAGTTTGGGATCTGGGGTTTTCTTGGAAGAGGAACATTTTGCAGGAGTCCAAGAATAGTTGATGTTCCTAAACGAACTACAACCGTCCCCTGTGATAGATTTGCGAATACTGCTCTAGGAAGCCCATCCGCACATCAGCGCAACTCCGTACAGAAGTAACATCCTAGGTTCTTACATGACATTCAACTGGTGTATCATTTAGCTGTACTCTACCAGCCCAGAGCCCCCAAACAGCAGTGGCACACAGCAAATCAGAAGAACGTGCATGAAAACATCACAACGAGAACGGCTTTGTTGACCAAGTTGAAGTCTGCCAAGCAAGGAAAATGCCGCTCCCCTGCAACTACCTGCCTTCAGTGGCCAGCGGTGTGGAAAGCCGATGTCTTTACTCTGAATGTCGACGGCATCAGCCAGCACCAGGCTCTTTCCATTGAAGTTCAGATGCTTCGATCGCTCTGTGTAAGCCTGAAGATGCGGCATGCCGGCTGGTGGCCGATGATACCTCGGACCATACGAACCGCGAAGCCCAATAATATGAACCCCTTACTGGCCCTCCCTACCTCGGAACAGATTTTTCAAATGAAGCTTGATAAGGGCACATGTCAGCCTTATTTCGGACGGGGTTGATACGGACAGGAGTGCAGTTAGTGTAGCATGGGGCCACACACTAAGAAAGAGTACGTGGCCTGAATCAGAATGGCAGTACGCGCATTAGAATTCATCGTAGTAGCTGGCATAACCCACATTCCAGTCTCAGTGTCGACAAGCTGGAAGTGTTATACTGAAAGTGAATGGCAACCAAAAACAAAAGGAAAAACAAAAGGATGGCCAGTAAACCGCGTGGGACCAGGATCCCGCTCCGAACATCTTCTGAAAGCACTGGATCTGCTTCAGGCTCCGCCACCATCTAGAATTGGGCCAGAAGCGGGTGTATGGAAGCAAGAAATCGACGATATTCACGTTTGCTCTGGGAGGTACCAGAAACTCATCAATGTCCTGGGCTCTTGTTCAGAATCAAGCCCACTGAAGTCTTTAATGGGTCATATCCCCCATGAAGCTCCAGGGCAAACTGAAACATGACCTACAACGGCAGAGCCCAAATGCAAAACCATGCCAAACCCAATAACCAAATCTCTAATCCCTGAATGCTAAACTGCTAAACCCTGAACCCTAAACCCACAACCCTAAACCCTAAGCCCTAAAGCCTATACTATAGCAGTTTCCATTTTCTTTTCCAATATAACCCAAGCATAACCCCAAAAGCCCACAACCCAGGGTCTGAGTACAGGAGCCAAAACGCAGGAGTGCTGTTCCTCAGTAGCACGGCTCTCCTCCACAGCGAATACCTCGGCAATTCATATGCTTTCAACTTTCTGGTGGTAAGCAGGGCATAGAGGAATATATTAAGCAGGGATTACATAGGGATTTGGGTTTAGGGTCCTAGGGTTTCGGGTTTACTGTAGGGTTTAGGATGTTCCCTTCTTCCCTACTAACCACAAGGAAGCCAAGGGTTGGGGCTGAGAGGCTTCAGGGCTCCCTTTGCAGCCCCAAAAATCTTAAGTCCTGGTATGCCCCTTAAGAAACCCCCATAATGTAGGGTTTAGGGTTTAGAGCTTAAGGTTTAGGGTAGGTTAGGGTTTAGGATCTAAACTCCATCCCCCTTAATAGCCCCTATAATGCCCCCTATAGAATCCCCTTTAAGGAGTTTAGACACTAGCTCATACAGGGCTATTTAGGTGATATATAGGGGTTATACAGGGAATTACGGAATAATGGAAGAGACAATGGAAACAACTATTATTTGGGCATATACGGGTTATGTAGGGGTTATATTGGGGTTACAGAGCGATAACGGAAACGAACTTGGAAGCTGCTATATTAAAAGGGATACGGAAAGCACAGGTTATATTGGCTGGGGTCATATAGGGATACAGGAAAAGAAATTGGAAGCTACTACTTGATAATAGGGTAAACATTGGGGTTTATTTTCCCTTGTTCTTAAGGGCCCATATGCACTGTTGGACACCAGCAAAGATGCCACGTGCAGAACAAACGCCTCGTGCTAGTGATCTTTTCGGCCTCAAACACCACCCCCTCAAACTTTGCATTCAAAAACTACCACAACTTGGGCAGCTCGCGACTAGCAATTACCTGAAGCCATTTACTGCAGGCATTTTGGGTGTGGCAGAACCAAGCAAGAGGACATTGACTTTTGCCACCCAAGCCCAAGACACATAGAGATTGTCCAAGCCACGGGCAAGGTTACGAACAAAACCTGTCGAAAGTCGCCCGGAACCCAGAGAAACTACCCCTATAGCCCTGGGGCCCTGACCACTGGGTATCCCGTCTAAGGGGACCCTGAGAAGAATCCATCATCAAAGTGTCCATTTAATTTTCGATTGACTTGCCCATCTGATTCTCCATGATTTTTGTCATTATTGGGATATTATCCGTAACCCCTAACCCCTAAACCCTAAGCACACTCTGCAGGGATACTCTTGCTTCGTGATCTCAGCAGCTGCTGTGCCCTCAGGGAAGGGGTATCGCTCCAACTCCACAATGCCTCAAGAAGCCCGAAAGGAGGCCATGACCCTAGTCTTGAATTAGTGCCCTATATGCTTAGATAAACCTTCTAAACTCCCAGCATTAGCCCCTCCGATGTTTAAGACCTGCCTGCCCGGACATATGTCGCCAGAGCCGCATCTATCAAGGGGCTGTTGTGCCGGTTCATGATAACGAAATGGTCGATACCCACGGCTGTATGAAAGTTGATCCTAGGTTCCATGGCATGGCGTTGCTGTACATTGGCACCTTTTTTGCAACCCCTTACACTACTACGACATGGACCCCAAAGCCCTTTAGGGTCACGGTCATCTTCAACCGTAGGCCAATGGGAAGCCAAATTCTGGGGTCAGCTTTTTGGGCCGAACCAAACGTGGGCTACATTTTCCTGCAGGGTGGTTGCATACAGTATACAGATACACCCTCATTTCGAGAAACTACCGCGACAGTCTCATATAGTCTCATATAGAGGCAATCTCTCCTACAGTCCCTCACGCCTCTCAAACAACCAAGCATCCAATCCTCCAAGTACCGCTCCTGGCCAGCGGCAACCTCGGCCACGCTGGTCAAGAACGACTTCCTGCAGCTCCAAGCCCCTTCCTGGCTCTTTGGTCTGGGGTTGATTTCAGAGCCGTTTGCTGAATACAGTAGTCCGTAATTGGAGCTTCAAGAGTGGCTGAGGTGGCTGAAGGAAAGGCTTCAGGGTGGCGTCAACGCTCGTCATTCAGAGGCAGCTTTAAATACAGCGTAGTTGTCCCGCCTAGAACTACCAAGAAGACATGAAGGAATAGTATCGAGAGACTTTGAAAAATTAGACATGGTTATCAGTAACCATACTTTGGCAAGGGTGGTGCCCCAATTTCTTCAAGTCCCCTGCTAAAACAGCCACCAAGCGTCTGGCAGGCTTCTGCTGGCATGGTAGCCAGGCACACAGTACTCCTTGCGATGGAACTTGCCTAGCCGGTCCTCCAAGCTCATGTTGCGAAGCCCAAACAACAGCGGCAAATACCGCAGGCCGCTCTCATCATGCACCCCGCTGTTTGTGCTGTTCCGATGTCGAAAGTTTCGTTTGGCAACCTCCAGCTGGCTGCCGCTTGAATTTACCCCGGGAGCGAATTCCTTTGCGCGAAAGTAGTCAGCCCAGCCAGGCCCCGATTGCATTTCCATGAACTCCTCGTAGCTAACCGCTTGGTAGTGGAACATTGTCGACAGATGTGGCCACAAAACCGTTGAAATTGGCTGTGACGAATTGCACGTGCTGCCATCGTTACACCTTTCTCTCCATATTGCCAGACTGCTCAACAGCAGCAAGAGTAGTAGTCCAAAAGCAGCAGATTTCCAACCAAGCCGGCATTCACAGCAAAGCATGTGTTTACCAACTGGAAGGTACATGGGTGTGACTTTTTTGTGTCCATACGGACCACAATATATGAGGCTGCATCAGATCTCTGAAGCTCCTAGTTGGTGTTTCTCAAATGGAAGTCTTTGTCCGAAAAACCCAAAACTCAAGGATCGACTTGCGGTGCCCCACAACCCGGACCCTAGATGTTGGGCAGCTCCCAGATGAGAAGGTTGCCAGAGGTTTACTGACTGAGGGCTCACTAAAGGTATGTTTGGGCCCGGGCCTATATGGCCTTACTGGGTTGCTTAATTTAAGTTACTATACTGGGGAAACCCTATCAATCACTTAATATATACCCATTACGGTAACTCAATTTAAGTTCCTTAACAGAAGCCCAGTTTAGGGTGCGGGGCAGTGCTGCGGATATGGAGGGGTTTGGAAGCTTGGGCTGGTAACAGGCTTGGGCCAGGCAGCATCGATCAACTCTCAGGATTCTGGAAGAAGCCCTAAACCCTAAACCCTCATGAGCCCTAAACCCTAAACGAAACCCTCATAAACCCTAAACCCTAAACTCTCATGAAGCCTAAAACCTCATGAACCCTAAACCCTCATGAACCCTAAACCCTAAACCCTAATCTTTCTGAGGCAGCTAGGAGTGCCCTCATGTCAGGTCCAGTTTTCAGGTGCTTTCCAGGTTTAGGATGACCTGGCTCGTATAAGGATTCACGGGTACCTATATATATGTAACCTATAATATCACTAATCTCAAAGTACTACCTAGAAATTGGGTTTCCAAAAAAGGGGGGGTACCATCTTTTGGGGGGTCATCATAAGGATTAGAGTATGTTGGCGTCCATCTTGGGGTCCTCCTAGTTTGGGAAACTACCATATTACCTTTTCGTATAAGGATGTACAGCTTGCATGCCTAAAGTTTGCTGAAAGCGTGGGGAGTTAAGGCAAAGGCAGGTGCATCGGCGATCCCATGATGGATCTGGAAAAGAGGTGGTGGCAAGCGAAGATTTCTTGCGCCGCTCTTTCAAGGTTGCTCAACAAGCAGAATTCAAAACCCATGAACCTCCCTACATGTGCTGCTGCTCCCTGGCTGGCAAGGCAACTGTACAGGCCCTGACAGGCTGGAGCGGAAAGCTAAGTTTCCAGGCGCAGAGGCAGAAGCAGTACACACCTGAAAGAACACTGCTTCTGAATGGTAGTAGCAACAGCAACAAGTTTTAATGAGATTGCTGGATAATCACCCAGAATGCTGACCATGGTGATTTTGAATCTATAAGAAATCTAGAGTAAGGGCGTTTGCCATCAAGGGTTTTGAGGTGGTGCGCTAGGGAGAAGTGGACAAGAATTCCAGGCTTGGGAATCATACATGGACTGCACTGCAGAGCTTCTCTCGAACGCCTTCTGCAGTAGTAGTTGTTTGAGAAATGGGGTTTGACAGTGCACTGACATATCCCTTTGCATACCAAAATACCGAAATGGGAGCTTCCCAAAATGATTTCCACACAGTCCTTCAGCAGCTCCCAATGATCCTTTACAATCTCCCCACATCCATGGGGTCCCCCAAAAAATCCTTATTCGAAAAACTCCAACAGAATTGTCTGTGCGGCTCGTTCGGCCTCCGCGCCGGTGGTCATTAACCGCACTGCTTGCTTTCGATGATTGTACCAGATAGGCGTGTGCCCACGATATAACCCTACTATAACCAGCTATAGGGTCCTTCTGCTGGCTTTTGCTAGCAAAATCCTTCCTATTGTGAAGATAAGAAAACCGTTGCAGAAAACCTTCAAATGTTAGGTACAATGTAAGCTGGGGTATGGCATTCACCTTAGCCCACGCATTCCTGCAATTTGAAGGTATGCTGGCTGGATTTAGTACAGTACAGTGAGGAACTCAGTTGCCGATTTTCGCTCAATGGCCCAAAGGGCTACCTAACAAGCTCAACTCCCCGAAACTGAACCTGGCAAGTGCTTCAGAATAATGGGACAACGATGGTGGCAAAAGACACAAAGGGCTCACACTTCTGGGAACCACCCATCTGGTAAGCTGCATAAGCAGCGTTCTTCAACAGCAGCTGGCCACTTTCATGGCTGCACGTCTTGGTGCACCTCTCAGGAACTTACGCCAGTTACCGTTGTAGGAGTATCCCAGAACCTCTCTCAATCGGAGCGTTGCTGATCGTCATTGCGGCCCTAAACGCACACCCTGGCGAATGGTTTCATCTGGGATTGCCTGACATTTACATGGATGCGCAACGCTGCGTCCACCTAGTCATTTTGGAGCAAGTTAGATACAATAAGCCGCAAACAAACCGGCAGGTTCGTGACATTCTTAGTTTGCCGGTTTGAGCAGGAGCAAAGATACCAGCTGAACACGTGAACAGAGTCTCCATCTCCTGAGGTCACAACGCGGATCTCTTGCAGAAACGCTGACTAGTAAGGGATTACAATAGTACCCCGCCCAAAGGTACCCCCCCCAGGGTTTAAGGAGCTAATGAGGACTATATAGGGCTTAATCAGGCCTACTACTAGGGTCTAGGGTTTAGGTTTAGCTGATTTGGTTTCCAGCCAACTCGACCAGTTGTCTCTTTAGTAACCGCTACACCCACCGTTGTTTCGGCCTGTACTGCCTACGCACTTAGCTGGTTCATCCAAGGAATATTGCTCAGGCAGAACTTTAATGTAATGCCTATATAACCCCACCCGTGGTTTCCATGTCGTTGTCCATTTGCTTTTGCATCTGATTCTCCATTAGTGGTGTAATGTCTCTACATAATTCCCAATGTCTACTGGAAGACAGTTTGCCGCTCCATCAACCTTGCCTGCAGACCGCACTCATGGACCAGTTTGGCGAGCTCGGCATCTCTGCCTTAGAACGCAGCATGCTATGGCTTAGGTAGCAAAATCTGGGGTAGCAGCCTTGCGTTAGTAGGGCTGTATGAGGAATGCAACTACAACTGGCATCCGATTCACAGCTGGAATGGCTTCAGCCACTCAAATCTTGCATCTTAATCATGATATTGAGACGATTCCCTACATCATCCTTACATCACCCCAACCTGTGAATCCCTTGTGTAAGCGTATGGAATGCCAAATCAAGGCCTGCTTAATGCTGGGAATAATCCCCGATCACCAGGATCTCAGGATCGCGGCTGGATGCATCAACCTGTGCCGGAGCTGCACTTACACCATAAGGAGGTCCAACAAACAAGCTGTCCAAGTCTGTCATGGTAGCACCGGTATGCGGATAAAATCAGGGATTTGCTTTTGCGGGTTGGCTTTAGGGCTGTGGATCTTTGGATGGTGCAGGGCCGTTGCGTCAACAGTTCCCACTGGTCACCGAACCCCAGTAACTCTGCTCCTCTGCCCGAAGCAGGAGCTGGATACTGATAATACTAGACACAAGAACTGTACCAATAATCATACCAGCTGACGTGTAGCAGAGTCAATTTTGCGGACTATATATTAAGACTAATTTCATCTTACTGGTTCTCAGGAGGGAATAAGGAAATATCATCCCAATGTAACCCTCTATATGCTCTATTCCCATATTTCCGGACTTTCCCAGTAATTCATGAATATCGACGTATTCCTGGGTGGGGGGGCAGTACCCGAGCTATCCATGCCTTAAAGGCTGCTCGCCAAGCTGTACAGCGGTCCAGCATGGCCTGGCCAGAAAGGGATTCAATCATCTGAAACCCTAAACCCCAAACGCGGCTTAGAGTTTAGGGCTTAGGGAACCCCAAACCCTCAACCCTAAACTAGGGTGGCTTTGCGGACCGTGTAAAATCAAAAAAGTTTATGGCTTTATAAGGATCATATAACGATTAAGGATAGTAGAGATTCAAAATTATGTTCCAACCTACTCCTGTAAACCCTAAACCCTACAGCACACATAGTCAAATAACGCCCAACATCTGGTGTGCCTAGTACCTATACTTACCCGATGGTTGGTGGGGAGTCAGGGAATATAATCGATATATAACTCGCTCTATATTATTTCCCTTATTCCCTACTAACCGCCAGTAGGTAAATGTACTCAAACTTCTACCTAAGTAAAAGCCATTGAAAAGAGCTATGATCATAGTAATAGCAATAGTACAAGCAGTAATATTAATTGTATAATACTGCATACTACTATGATCCCCTTCGGGCAGGGAGCTGGCAGAATTACTTGGCGGGCCAAATTTCCATTTCTTATCATCTGCTCTGTGCCATACTGGGGTGTTCAGGAAAAATCAAGCGTCGATTCGGAGTAGCACTTCAGCAATAACTATTGCTCAATTCCAGGATTTTTGGGAACAGTTTGAAGGTCGTGCTTCAAAGCCTTGGAGCTCAGAGCTTGGATCTTGGCGGTTTTGTTTGCTTGTTGGTTGCGAGGGCAAATGGCATGGTTTTTTAAGCTCGAGTTCAGTCCCCTCGTGTAGCAGCATGGCATATGTAATGGGTCAGGCTGAAGTATAGGGCTGGGGTTGTCGGAGACATGTCAAATCCTGCATCCTACAACCTCACCGGTGTCATCTAGAGTCTAGAGCACTCACGTCACAACGCTGCGACCCGGTCACCCTCAACTCAATTGAACTAGAATGACCCAGCAGCCTATACAGTCCCGCGAGCAGTCTGAGCAGGCAGGGCATGTGCTCCTCATGACATCACGATTTAGGATTCCCAAGTTTCGGGCACTGTAGGAGCCTGAATGAATCCAACATTCTCCTAACGATCTTTACATCGCTATACCACCAACAACCAAGGTTCCAAACCACCAAACCAAAACCATCCATTATCCCCTTGCCCTACATACTAACCTTACTAAACTCTACGTAGCTTAGGTGGGCAGCTCATTTCCCTCATGCCAGAACACTGCTGCCTTTCCAAAGCTACGGCTCTCATCGCCCGACTCGACACGCTCCTGGAAGGCCTGAAGATGCCACGATATGTTTTTAAGGGGGGACTATACTCCCTAAACCCTAAACCCCAAATAGTAGTTTCCATTTTCTTCTCCATTATCCCTATATAACCCCAATAATATATCCTAATATTCTATCTACTTGAGGGGGACTATAAGTTTTAGGGTGTAGGGTCTCGCGTCTGAGTGTGGGGTTTCCCTGGGTTCTGGGCTGGGGATTTTGAGGGTTAGGGGGTTCCCTGTTTATGGGGCTCCCCACACAAGAAGGATCCAAACATGTTGAGAGTAGAGCTCCAAATGACTAATTTGCAAAATCGGAGCCCACCTTATCCGCTCAAATGGGAGAACTTAGTTGTTGGACACTTCATGAAGTCTTAGAGGGTAGGTGCTAACTTGGTGTCCAGGCTCAGGACCTTTCATTGAAAGCCATCAAATCTTTGGCCCAAGGCTCTAAACGTGGAAACCTGAAAGCTGCTACCTGGACGGGAAAACGCCGCGCCCCAGTAGTCCACACCCTGCACTTAGACTGTACACTTGAAACATCCCAACTGCCGGTTGCCGAACCCCAGCTAGAAAGCCCAAACCGAAGCCCAAACGGGGAAGATGGCGGATTGCGCACGCCTATTGAACCCATAAACCCCAAAGGCCGTACTAAAGCTCAGACTGTTCTACAAATCAAATGAGGTGTAGCTTAGTTGGAATGGACCCTACAGTAGTCCCTATATATATGATCCCCCATGACAGACCAACCCTCCATTCCCTACCGAAAAGCCTAAACCCTAAACCCTAGAGTAGCTCCTTGCATTGCCCACTTGCTGTTGCGTTTGGCTTTACATTCCCAAGCAATGCTAAGCCCTAAACCGTGTAGTAGCCCCTATATAATCCGCAACAATGTACTAGTTCCTATGTTCTTTTCCATTCCCCCACATACCCCTATGTTATAACCCTTGATTCCATTTCATTGTCCATTTTCGTTTCCCTTTGATGCTCCATGACAGTCGCTTCCATTTTCTCGTCCATTCTCCAATCTATCCCTATACAACCCCCAATAGAGACCTATACAACCCCTGTTTAATCCTTATCTAAACCCTATAGATTCCCCAATGTTCAATTTTCTTCTTCATTCTCTACCGAGCACCAGGGTGGAGCCCCTTTTGGGGACCAGACGTCGCGCAGGGCAGCCGCCACCTCAAGGCTCTCTCCAAGACACGTGACTTGTTGAAGGGCTTCGCATGTTCTGGTAAGGATGGTTGGGCATTCTAAGGCCTGTCAGGGTTGATAAATAATGTGATCTAATGCGATCAGTTTCTTCAGGCTAGCAGTTGGAAAGTTGAAGTGCAAGATTCGGAGGAAAAAAGCGTCCCAATCATCCGTTCAAGGCTTGCTAGGACTTTTCTGCAAAAAAATCGAGAGGTGACAGTTGCAGCGACTAAGCAGATGCCGAACACCCCGAGCCCCTAATTAAGCCGACACCCAGAACAGTCACCGAAACCATGCCCAAGGTTGGTCCCCAACCCTCTTAAACCTTACTACACGTCTCTAATGTTGAAACCATGGGCCCCTAGTACTGCTTGTAGTATGGGCTATTAACCCTGGGATCATTGTATACCTACTATATATCCGATACGTACCCTTACGGGGTCTCTAGAACCTATTAAGGGCTCATGCTTCTAACTTTTTTAAATGCGAAACAGACCCAGTCACCCCCAGCATCGCCCGGGACATAGTGTTAAACAGATCCAAACGATACAATAAATCGACTACATGGTGCAGCAGCTTTACCAAAAACCCGTGGAATTCGACGGAGCGAAAGATCCATCTTAAAAATTGACAGACATTGACAACAAAACGCAAAACCATCTCGCTCACCGGGCTGGTTTCGGGCGCATGGTTGCAATGCATCCCTTCAAACCGAGATGAAACCTCCGTGATATCTCCCAACAGAATTCTTGGAGATGAGCTGGCTTACTAACAGAAATAATAAAAATACGAACAGTATCAATAACAGTAACAAGAAAAACTAATGATGATAGTAACGACAATTGCAACAATGATCCTAGTAGTAGCTGACTCGGGGCTAGACCCTAAACCCTCGGGGCTGGACATCCAGGTAGCCCTTTGGGAGCTCATCTCGTTGCAGGCGGTGGCGCGCTTGCCTTGGCCGCAAGGTTTTAGTTTTGGAGTTGCTTGAGACGATCAATAAGAGTAGTGATAATACTAATAAAAACACGAGCAACAATAAGAATAGTAGCAATAACAATAATAGTAACGATAATAGTAAAAGTAATACTAACCGTAACAATAAGAATAACAGTTGCAATCCCATTCTTGCTACTGCTTCTGCATGGCAAGCAAGCTGCTGAAACCCTCTTTTGCACCCAGTTGCGGTGTGCAAGTGGGCCGAAAGCACAAGGTAGCGGGATGCCGAATGAGCACTGTAGAGGAAGCGATGGCCCGAAGGTGAGTCCCCTTACCCATGTCGACAGGGAGCTGATTATGAATGCATCCCTGAACTCTTGCATAGTCCTTCCTACCCACCTCCCCTAATCAGGTAAGGACTCACCGCAATGAGGACCACCAGGGAGCCAGGACATTAAAGTAGAAGGTTTCAGAAGGATGCTCGACCCCAGAAGTGCGGTATCCTTCTGGGGCAGGTTTGGAGGCTGCAGAGACCTGGGTTCTGGGGACCGCGCTTCTCTCCGAAGACAGCCTGGAGCGAAGGATGGCCGGAGCAAAGAGGCTGAGGGCTTTGGGTTAGGATCAACCTTGCAGTTGTTACATGTATCAGGGGGTCCCTGCGAGATACTCCAAAGAGTAGCTGCCTCATTTTGAGCTTAGTGGAGACATGCTATGCTCCAAGGTTCCTAGATCTTGGCACATAAGCGTCCAAGCCCTGAACTAAAAACGCCAACCGTGAGCCCTAAGCCACGCGACCCAGCTTGCAAACTCTAAACCCACAATCGCTCGATATCGTGAGGCATCCTAACTCTCCAATCTAACCTGGGACACCAATCGCACCCCGAAAGCCCTAAAGCGTGGAATCTGGTTCCTTCCTGAGATATTCTCATCCCTTAATGAGCTTCAGTCAGCTTCAGTATCCTAGCAAGTAGTACATCCAACAATCATATCCCTACATCCCTAAGAGATCCTAAACCCTAAACCCCAGGCTCCTAGAATAGCCGCAGGGTTGCCTTCTAATATCCTGGTATATCCTTATCATATCCCTATACCCTATTAAATCGCTGCATTACCCCTTATCCCTCGACTTCCATGTACTGTCCCTACCTACGATATCCCAGAATCCCAACAAAACCTAAATCCTAAACCCTGAACCCTAGACCCTAACCCTAAACCCTAAAATCTCGACCCTCTGAATTCATCCCCACATGTCTCAACTTTTTCAACTGCACCTCGGCATGCTTGGCCGAGCGGAAGAGGAGCCGCAAAGCTCCGGCCAGCACCGCCTCTAAAAGGTTCAAACTCTGGGGAGGCGCATGTACGGGTTTTGGAGCTGAGTTTTAAGGATTTGTTGGGGGGAATAATTATGTCTGGGTCTTTAATGAGTCCAAGGAGGGTTCGGGCTGTTTTAGGGACACAGGGGGAGTATGTGGGTGCCTCTTAGAGAATGTTGACAAACGCGCCCTTTCCTGTGCCGACCCCTAAACCCCCGCGGGACCCTAAACCCTAAGGTTGGGCGTGGATCCGGAGTCAGGATGCTGTGTTCATGGTTTAGGGTCTTCCAACTTAGGACCTATAGACCCCTTTGAATATCCTAACCCCTTTAGGGCCTATATACCCCTTTTAATATCCCTCCCTAACTTCGGTATAACCCCCTATGCCAAGGCGGGTGCTGTCCAAACCAGGCCTCGTCTTCGAAGTCTTTGGCTTTGGTGCGCGCCTTGCATCATGCTGTGCCATTACGAAAAACGTTCGGGGTTCAGGGTTTAAGGCTCTGTGATGTGGAGGTTTCCCAAAATTAGGTGTACTTTTTTGGGGATCCCAATAATAAGGACCATGAGCTATTGGGGTCCACATTGGATTAATCCGTATTAGAAACGATAAAGGACCATAGCATGCTACCTAATGCGTACGTAAGTTTTCCCGCCCACAACAGTATACTCCAATCATAGCTATGACTATCACCGTGTCATATTGATGTTGCTGCTGTCTTGTAACAAGAATAGTAGAAATAGTACGAATCATCAAAATTTTACTATGATCACACTAACAATACTAATAACTAATAATAGAAATAGTGACCCTAAACCCTAAATCCTAAACCCTAAACCCTAAACCCTAAATCTTAGACCCTAAACCCTAAACCCTAGACCCTAGTAGTAACAATAATATCAGCCACTTGCTTCCGAGGGCCCAGCACCGAAGTCGCGGAGCCAGAACTCCACGCCTCGGCCACCATCTGAGGCTCCTGGAGAGTCAGGGAAATGGGCTTGCACAATCGAGTTTAGAGCTTAGGGTTTAGGGTTTAAGGTTTAGGGTTTAAGGTTTAGGGCTTAAGGTTTAGGGTTTAAGGTTTGGGGTTTAGGGTTTAAGGTTTAGGGTTTAGGGCTCTATGGGTTTACGATTTAGGGCTCTATGGGTTTAGGTTTGAAGGCTCTATGGGTTAGGGGGTTTAGGGCCGTATGGGGTTGACAAAATTAGGGGTACCGTGTTATAGCATATTGGGGTTCAAATTCTGGTGCCCTACCGGGCTGTATGGGGATATATATGAGTATATTATAGGAATCAGGGAAAATCAAAGGGAAAACAGAATGGAAAATCACATGGAAGCTGGGGTTGTATACCCTTAGCCCTAAGCCTTCAGTATTTGTTGTCAACGGCTGTCGGGATGTTGAGCCAGTATATGAAGCCTCTGGGGTCGGTGCAGCAAAACCCAACCTCCACCAAATCTTACATGTACTCCTCAATTTGATTTCCCATTGTAGCCTTTCTTCGTCCCTACACCATACATAATCCCGAAACCATGATCCATAAACCACGTTTTACGATGCCATGATCCTTTCCCTGTTGCACACGTAAAACTTAGGCAGCACGGGCAGCCAGCCAGTCAAAGCGACGCCCACAATTCTGGGACGTAACCACATATGATGGTATTGGCCATGCCTGCTAATTCAATGTATCACTGAGGTGGTGTAAGGGAAAGCCGATGCCGAAATCAGTCCTTTGGTTGCCTCGTCGCGCATGCTGCGGTAGTCCTCATGGAGGAACCACAGGGTTAAAATTGCGTGCGGCTTCACCTGTGAACAGCGGTAAAGCGTGCACAAACTCGTTCCAGCTTCAAGCTTCAACCACGAGCGCTTTTGAGAACATCACCAAGTGAGAAAGGAATCATTGCGGGTCAGAATGGGAACCCTGCACTTGAGAAACATACCACAATTTCTTGCGAATGCAAACCCGAAGCATAACATAGTCAGACGAGCCATGAAAAATAATCTAGTACCGCAGGTTGTCACAAGTCAAAGCCTATGTGCAAAACCACTGCAAGCTTACGCGGATGGGCTTTCCGCTTGCGCAGCACTTGTTCCAATAGCAAAACCTATGCAATCTTGCGCGAGACTTGCTGTAATCTTTCAAGACTCAGCAACCGCCAAAACAAACCTATACAAAACTCGTGCGCAACACGAATTTGCGCGAGCTTACTGAACGCTTACGCGCGCATGGGAGAAACCCTATGCAGACCCTGTCCTGTTGTACGTTTTTAGAAGCTCCCACATGATCCCACGTGATATCTTTTGCCGCTGCTCAATCTCAGATGCATATACGAATGCATGAACCGTCGTCCTTGCCAAAGTCCGACACGCTGCAAAGTCCCTGAAGCTCCGCCTGCTCAGGATTTCAGCTGGGGGTTTCAGGCTTTGGGCTTCTCAGGGCTTCAGGGAAGGGTCTCCAGGAACGTATCTTTATGCCAACCGAGGCGCCGGTTCGGATCCAGGGAAGACCCATCCCAGGCGCAAGAATGAGAATAGGGTCGTAGGGCACACTAGGCAAAAAAAATCAAGACTTTACGAAGATAGCATTGCTAGTTACTGAGGCTTCGAAACTAGACTATCACAATCCTTGCCTGTCCTGGGAACGAGCCCCATCAACATTTGCAAGAATTGGGTTCAACAAGAACTGGGTTCTCAAGGAAGCAAATCCTAAAAGGGTCCGCACTCTTGGCGCGGAAGCATGTGACTAGGTCTAAATTGATGTTCGGTGCCTGCCTTGAATGTTCTAACACCTGCGCATAAGAAACTCTGCGCAGTATGATCAAAGTAGCAGAAGGCGCTGCAGCAATCACGTGCTTACTCTTGGCCGCGGCGGCGGCATGTCAGTTGAGATGCAAGCCGCGTGCGCAGCAAGATTCACACTCTCGACGATGCCAGCAAGACACCAAACATCCACCCCAAGACTTGGAAGTTCCTGACAGCGCGTTTGCAAAACCACTTACCCCGCTGAAGTTATTCAACTCAGATCTCAACCGCCAATCCTGAAAGTCCACACCCTGGACACTGTTTCCTTATCTGCCTGACGCTGGAGCAACGTCTCGAGCTGAGCACGCTCAGCCTGGCAGCTGCTAGGCTCAATCGCTCCCGTAGTCAGCACTGCGTCTAACTGCACTACATACTGTACCATAATTGTAGCACCAAGTCTTGGGTGCTAAGAATCGCAACCATGCACGTCCAAACCTACGAAAGAGAAACTCTGGATGCAATTCCTCTCCAAGGACAACTAGCAGAGAGAATGAGAAAATCAATGTAGGAAGTCTTATTCAAAAATTGAATCCCAAAGGCCCTAGACTGCAGAGCAATATCAAGTCGAAAAATGCTGCTTCCCACTCAGAGACATCCATCTACTCCCTTTAAAGGAAAGATCGTCTTGAAAGGTAATCTAAAATCGACTCTTGAGTTCACTGCGTTTCCTTCACGACCTGCTGTCTTTCATAGCAACATCGCAGGGTTGCAAATAAACATCTAGACCCCATGACTCACGTACCCACTGGCGGTTAGTCGGGAATAAGGGAATTTATCCTATAGGGTCTACATAAGGATTATACTCCGCAATTCCCTAGTAGGAACCAGTAAATGTACCTTGAAGATTGCGACATGTAAGCTCCCCACGCTGAGCCCAACACAAAAGCGTAGTACCCTCAGAGCTCCCAAACATTGCCCCCGGATGCTTCCTACACATTCCAAATGTAGTCATAGTAGTAACAGTATTAGTAGTGACAATTAAGCAAAAAATAACAGTCAGTGAGTCAGTAAGGTAACAAACGCAACAATACTAATGTTAATAATAGTAATCATCCCAACATTCTGACCCAAATCCCACCCCAACCCTAAACCATATAGAACCCCCATAATCCCTGTAGTTTCCATTTTCTTTTCCATTATCCCAATATTACCCCTATATAAACCCCTAAAGCAGCTTGTAGGATTTCGGGCTGTGCCTCAGCACCAACCAGCACAGTGGTGGGGATGACTTCCGTGCGCTCCACAGTTGGGGCTTCCCTTGGTTCAACTCCCTGGTGCACTGACATCAGGGGTCTGAAGGCACATCCCTACGTCCTAGCAGGGGATTTCAGCAGCAGTGGCGACCTCAAACACACCACACGTTTCACTGGCAATGTGCCTCTCTAGACCTGCAGAGAGATGCACAGAGGCCGAAGGCACGCTGTAAGTTGTGGAAAACAATTTTTCAACAGCCTCCTCTAGCTCCTCTAGCTCTAGAAGCCCACAGCTCTCCCAAATAATGCTCGGATACGTGATGACAACCCTGGCAAACACAGTGGACCCTTGTGGAAAGAGACCCATGCGAAACCGGGAATCTATGTGTAGCTCACCACCGCACAGCCAAGCGCAACTTTGCAACCCTGAGTGATCAGATGCTGGCACAAATTGCTCTTCCCAACAGAAGACCCCGAAAATTGCCAACAGATCACGTCTGATGGGTGTTCATGCGTGACTGCCATGGTGAGGCAACTTGCAGACACTAGTGCAATCTACCATGTGGAAGAAACTGCGATCATCCACGGCTGCTTTTTGAGCATTTCAATACTTCGATTTAAGAACCTCGTCTTCGACACTCTATCCTATATACTTTGACCACCGCACCAGCTCGACGGCAAAAACGAGGGGGACGAGGACCAGGAGCAGCACCAGGGGCAGGACGAGGGCCCACCACCACTTCTCTCATCATCACGACTACAGAAAGCAAAACGTTCATAAACAAAGTCACTTTTCCTTAGTCCTCATTACATAATCTGCTGCATGCCCCATGGCAACCCATGTACAGTCCCCAACATGTACACGTTCCCTACATAATCCCAACTAGTCCCCACAGTGTCGCTTTGAAAGCCCTCCGTTCTTTAGGGGTCCCAGCTCTCCGAACTCGCCCGCCACGGTGTCCAGGTCCGTCCGCCGCAGCAGACGGGTCTCCCAGCGCTCCTCCACATGCTAAACATCATTATCAGCAGCAGGGTAGAAACTACTATGTAGCGGCTTAGGGTTCAGGGACCACCAATAATACCATCATCAGCATCCTCTTCTTTGCCATTCGTGTCGTCCTCATATTCGTGATTGCTGCTGTCGTCGTCGTCAGTTTTACGTAATGCTAGCATGGTTACCAATTTGGGGCTCTACTACAAGAATGTCCGTCCAACCTATGGCCTAAACAATGGAGTGACAACGTCTGATTGTCATGCTCCGTCCCAGAAGCAGGGGGAGGTGGGGGAATACATCCTCGGGTTCGCGTTTCCCGGGCCCAACCCACGCGAGCATAGCTCGAAGGCGCGAAGCCACATATACCTGCAGACTAAAGACTGGTTGACATCACTGTTGGCCTCAGTCATCTTACGGCTCGGAGTACTATAATATATTATACTATAATATACTATAATATATTAGAATGTATTCTATTATATTCTAATATAGTATTATATACTATTGTATACTATAGTAATAGTATATTTAAATATATTATACTATTCCATCGATGCATGCCTGAATCTCCAGAATGCAAGTAATCTGCAATTGTCCCCACACCTGCTCAGCGATCCTACATCCGTCTCGTGAGAAAGACTCTTGCTTTGGCCGTCTACTAAACGTGGTTGGCCCCTAAAACCCATTGAAAAATATTAGTATGTACGGTCCCCTATTAAAGCCATTAGGGAAAATATTAAATCTCCCAGGGGCCTTCCCAGTAAAATGATGGGGTCCCTGTTTTGGGGGGTCGCCCAGCCACCATCAAACTCCAAACTAAGTCTCAAGCTCTTTTGGCTCCCAACCCCAAACCCCAAAACCTCAAACGTCTAAGCCCTAAAACCCCAGACCTGAGGCCCTCACCCCCAAACCTGAAGCCCCCCGGCCCAAATCCTACACCCTAAGTAAGTGGGGCTCTCAACTACAAAGCGGTCCTTACGGGCGATCTCGGCTTGCAGTGCCGCGATCTCCTCATTCAACTTCAAACTGAATAGAGAATTTCCAAAACATCGGGATCCATTGCTTGGTGGCTTAACGGGGAACATACTATATCTTTGGGGTATCTAAAGAAAACAACCAGGTGTGGTTGAGGGTTCAGGCTTGGAGTTTGAGGCCGAGGGCTTTGGAATAAAGGGTTCTGGGGCCGCGGATTAATATGGAGGACTGGTGGTTCAGGCGAGGAAGTCGGTGTTAGCACGGTTGAGACTTAGGTGCTTAAGGTTGAAAAGTTGAAATGGAAGGTGTAAGATTTAGGCTCCAGCTGGAGTCCGGGGTGAAGGATCCTTGGCGGGCTGACTTGTATGCCTGGGACTACAGGTACAATGACGACAGGCTATGAATGCCTTAGGGTGCGTCACCCTGCAGAGTGCTGGACTTCTCCAACCCACCTTGTAGGAACTACAGAAAATTGACATTGCTCCTGCCGGCTTTTCGAGAACAACAAACAGCCCTACTGAGACCTGGATGCAGCAAATTTGGCATTTTGGGCTCCTGTTCAATCTTATCCAGGGCCACGGTGATGGAGGCGGCCTGCGCAAGAATGTCAACATCTAGGCATGGGTGTATCTTGGGATTGCTATTGTCCGCCTGAGCTTCAGACTTCATTATTTCTCAGAGAATTTCTCAAGTCTGAATGGAATAACTTCGGTTACCCCCCGGTTACCCCCCGTATGCAATGTTGCTGAGAGTTTAATGATTACTGTTGTCAAATATCGATGCCACCACCACACACTCAAGAGCGGCTGGGCACCTTGATCCCCAAAAGACCTGACCCAAGGCTCAGTCCTGCCCTCATGAGCCTAAGATAGGCGCATGCCCTGGCACTTATGCAACTTGCCAGTATTAGGTATACGAGTCCTGAGAAGAAGTATGGGTGCATTGAAACTATTGGAGCCTCAAAGGACAGGGAGCAGGAATGCCCTAACGAAAAAGTTTTGACCTGGTAAGTCCTTCCAACGCTGCCTTCTTCTGCAATTTTTGCTTCATCCCCTTACGTTCCCAAACATCCCTATGCGTAAGCCGCACTTGCAATCACTGAGGCCTGATTGCGATCCTATAGGGACACTTGTGAATCTTTGGTTTCTGGCTGCTACTTACACCCTACCAGTGGAGCCCCTGACCCGTAGCCCCGAACCAAGTTCCAAAAGCTTAACAAAAAAGCTCCCAATATGTTACAATCCTGATTAATATCCGGAAGCCCTAATCATCCCAACCACTAGGAACCCTTATAGAATCCCAGTTGTCATTGCAGTGTCCAGTTTCTCTTCCGTTTGATGTTCCACTATTAGAGTATCATGCCTGATTCCTATCTATCCCTAAATAGCCCCTGTATACCTCATTCTCCCGTTGAAGGCAAGATGCCTGGTCTGCTTCTCGGCGCTTCTGAACCTCAGCTACACGGGAGCTGCAGTTCTTTCTCTCATGTTGCGAGCTGTAGTCCAAACTCAAAGTATACCCCTTAATAAGTAGTCCCCTATATGATCCCCTATATAACCTTCCTTGAAGGAGCTTAGATTGTAGCTCATGTAGGGATTTCGAGATTATGCAGGGATTGTAGAGATCATATCCTATAGGACGCTACTTTCTGGTCCCAAAACACGGATTCCCTATATGAGTGCGCACATATACTTACATACTGACCGATTTTCCTAGGAAGCCCTATGTACAATCATCACGGCCCCTTCAAAACAAAACTACTTTATGTTAGATGCGTTGGAGACTCGCCAGCGAGGAAACCGTCTCTGAGCTCGCTGCTTGAGCACATGTCTCTGCAAAACGAAGTGTCTGCAGAGACTCCTTTGCACAATAAGTGTGCAGGCAAAGTAGGCAAGTCAACGTGCACTGTGCCGTTGTCTCTTCACCCCGACCTGCCCTGAAGCGTGCAAATCTCCTCTGCATGGGCAGGATCCATTGTCGCAGTGGTGATGATCAAGGTTCGCGCCTTGGCATGCCGTCCGCGATCGGGGTAAGCTTTCCGGCACCCGCTGCGAAGCAAGTGCGTGCAAGACCCCAATCCAGCATGTGAAGGAGGTTGTTTTCGCATGGTGCACGAAGCTTCGCCTCGTTCGACGGTTCATGGTTTCTCTCTGTCTACGCTGCATGAATGCAATGCCGAAGCACTTCAGGGTGAGTATTTTTTGTCTGCCAGTCTGAGTACAGCTTGGTCATCAGGCGTCAACAACCTAAAATGGTCTTCAAGAGTCAAACGCGCAAAACAGGCTGCAGCACTCTGGATGTCTGGATAGCACCGATTCGAGGAAAGGGCAATGGGAATGACTACTACCCTGATGTAGCCCTTTTCGCCGAGTGGGAAGAAGTCTAAGGAGATGTACAAAGATCCCCGCCAGCGTTTCTGATTAAAGGTCAAGCTGTCAGCTTCCAAGGGCTCCGCCGAACCACCCAAGGCTTCCTGTAGAAGCATCCTGGCAGTCTATAAAACAAGTGGCCTAAGGCTCCAGGACTTGCGAGGGACCCTCATGGATCAGGGGCACCCTCATGTAACAGCTTTGGCGGTGGCGGAAGCTTCAGTCAAGTGACCACAGTTTTAATAATGACCAGCAAAGCTGCGAATGCGTCTTGTGCGATCGTCCTACTCGCCTCCTTCTTCGTCATAACGACGACGACGACCACCACCACCACCGCCACCACCAACGCCGCCGCCAACGCCGCCGCCACCAACACCACCACCACCACCACCACCACCACTGCGATCGCTGCGATACTCCTAAGAAGATGTGAGCGATGATCATGGTCAGGACTCCTCTGCTACTTCCACGGAGATGTTGTAGAGTGCCAGCAGGCGAGAGCACGCTGAGCTGAGCACTGTAGGCAGATTGAAAGTAGGGACCAAGACTGCAGGAGTACTGCGGATATCCCGCGCACGCAGGAGTCAAACTACCCGGTCAAAGGCAAGGTGTAACGGTGTGACCGTCAGCGTTTGGCAACACCAGTGCCTCTGAATTTGAGCGATGACAGACCCCGAACGCGGGTCTAAGATTTCAGGATCAAAAGGACAATACTGAACAGCTTGTGAACTTCTACGTTAGACGATCTGCTCCAAAGGGCCGGGCTCACGCAGAGGCAAAATGACTGGCTGAATGCGTGTGAGCACATGCTGAGATATGGCAAGCACGGCAGGCGTGCGTGAGCTTGGAGTCCTGGTAAGGAACGTACGGGAGCCTTGGTCATGGGTCTCTCCCCTAAACTCCTCCGTGAGGACCTGCCCTAGTAAGGCAGACAAAGCCCCGAAGTGGTTGTTGCGTCTGGCAGCCTGTGGTCAGCCGCGACTTACATCTGTCCAGAAATTTCATGAACTCCGATCTCTGGAAATCTCCCATCTATCGCAAGTGCAGGCTATACACGGAACGATGGAGCTACGGCAATGCTAGGATCATCTAAGGCTAAATTGCGCACTCGATGACACTACTAATCTGAAACATCATGCCTATGAAATATGAGCATTAAGAACGTTTCCAGTCACGACAACCAGGCCCCAGCAACAACAGCTGGACCATCAACAACAACCCTACTGACCACCTCTGTCAGCCTAGAAGCTAATAATCGGGATGATGTTGAGCAAGTAGTTTGACACTTGCATGCACGAGTTCAGATGCTCAAGCACCATGATAGTCATAAGAAGACCAACCAGCAGGACTCAACATGGCCCCCAACAGTTGAATGGAAAGTAGCCATAGTTGTCGTCAACAGTAGCAGCAGGAGTGGCTCTTGTTCCGAGAAGGCCCCGACGCATGCGAGGGCACACCCTCCGCGGCCATACGAGACCGCCTGCTTAAGGACTGGCATCAGGATTTCAATGAAGCTCTATGGAGCTGTAGAGGTTTGAACATAACGTGAAACCCATCATACGTCGTTGTAGGTACTGCGTGAGTCGTGATTGCACACCTGTCCCATAGTCCGGCTGTACATATAAGCGTCTATTCGCATACCTCAACCTCAGGTTTTGAGTTTGGTCAGTTTAAACACTACGCAACGTTCGGCAGAAATCTTCGAGGTGCACTGGCATCCGACCTGTGGAGGACTTCGATGACGCGCTTCAGAGAGAATAAGCCCTGCAAGCAGGAACAAACTCCAATTCCCTGCCAAGCTTCTGTAACACAGGTAGGGGTTGACCAGGGCTAAAACAAAACCGTCACCCTACTTACAGCCAATAGAGTTTGAATGTTGCAGAGGCACGGTCCCCACCTCATGTTCCAAGACAGGATTAGACCTCTCGTGGAACTCTGCGATAGACCTCTCCGGACTGTAAAGTATAACGCGCTCTATTGTCAGCGGGGGGGGGTTTGCTCAATATCTCGGGATGAAGTACTTCGGATATTTGGGACGATTCGAGAATTTACCGCGGTGGTCCCTCTTCAGCACATTACGAAGATTTGTCAGCTCCAAACAGGCCTTGTTGATGTTCATCGTTTCTTGAAGTCTCTGCCGGTAGAGGTAGAACTCTCGCCAGGAGATGCGACTCCTGCCATCTCGACATGAAGATGATCCCATACTGCCATGTTGAGTCCCCTGTATGTCAGTGACATGTGCTCATGACTGCGCTTGCTTTGGGTATTCTGGTCGTCCTCATTTGCCACATTTCTTGCAGTAGTAACAATGTTGTGGCAAGCGCCCTTTCCCTCAACTTCCTTCTATCACGTAAAAGCTTTCCTGCTTGAAGCTGAGACGGCATGCTGGATCGCAGTGGACAGTATTTACAATAGCTTTGCGATGCAACTGTAATGATGGGAACCTCATTTGAAGCTACCCCTTTTATCATCCCTACCTAGGGCCAGAGAATCCAAACTGCCAACTCTAAATCCTGATCCTCATACACCAGTATACATTTACTTGTGTTGTCGCCCCTGCTGCAACTGGGCAGGGGAGGCTGCTCTTCGCCACCGACAACCATGACGGGGGCCTCTCCCATTAGCTCTGCAGAATGGGCAGCTTGCTTGCACAAACATTCCAACACATTTCAGCTGGTTCCAGGTGCTGATTCTCCACGATGCCGACGTCCTACCACAAGATCACAACAATGGCAGAATCCAGCCTTAGCCGCTTCGACCTTGCTCTTTGCAAGCTGCTCAGAGCCACCTAGGTCGGCGAAGTAGAAGCGGCTCCTGGCAGAGGATGGTTCGGGAAACACCGCCACATTCACTATCATACTATAAGATACTATACGGCAATAAAAAAAACCATACCATACCATAATATACTACAATGTTATAAGTTATAACCACCATCATGATCATCACTACTCTTCGCACTGCAGGACATGAGAACCCTTATCAGCATTATCAGGAGATGTTTTAGCAGGAGGAGAAGGAGGATTGTAGTCGTGCTGCCTACTACAATCCCCACAATATGGAGGCTTCCATAGATGGGGGGCTCCAATACAGACCCCATATATTATGACCCCAATATGGATTTGAAACATCTCTGGACACGGCGGGGCTACTTAGGAGTTGTTGTTCCAGCATATCATCTACCATGGGAGTATAACATGGATTTTGATAGAAGTACTAGTCAAATGTCAGGATAATAATATTGATAGTGAATGTTGGCATTTGTGTCAGCTTCAGGGGTATTAGTTTCGTGCTAGGGGTCAAGTCCTAGCATTAAATCCATGATGGTGTTAGTACTCGTATTAGTGTTAGTAGAAGTATCACATAACTCCTGAGAAGTTTGCACCCGTTTATCTGCCTACCTTCCTTTTTCGCAGAGCCATGAGGAACCGGACCTAGTTACAATGCTCTAACCTCACTCTTGTTACTCTGTCGCAGCGATTTCCGTGACTTACATCGGTACTTCTCCTGCTGCAGTACAAAACACGTACCATTACAGCGTTTTCTGGACCACGAGTGGTGGTGCTGTAGCAAGCCTTGAACCCTTACAGGCTCTAACCTGATCACTGCAGCCACAACATGTCACAACCAAACCCTCCAAATGAGCCAAACAACTACTCGTTCGTATCCCTTGACCCAAAGCCTCCGGCCCCTTGTGGCCTCCTGGCTGGCAGTGGGAGGCCACCTGCTCAAGCAAACGAATGAAGGCTTGCCGACAGCAACGCGATGGAATTGTGTATTTGGTTCCTTAAGTTCTGGAATCAATAGAGTTCTGTACCAGAAAATACCCGTAATAGTCACAGCACGACAGAAACCAACAAAAGAAGCTGAAAAGGAGGTCTGTAGAAACTGAGAAAGCTACAACTGTGACAATAGAGCAACAGCATGCAGCTGCTATACAAAGTCGGCCCGTCTGTTTCACTTGCTTGGCATGCTGGCGTGACTGGCTCGTGGCATACCAAAACTAGGTGGTAGGCCTCAAACAACGGTTAGCATCTCTGGGGCATGGCCCATGTCCACAACAAGTTAAGTTGCAGGGCTCCCAAAATATTCTTCATGACATCGGCCAGGTCAAGTTGCAGTCGGTACAACGACTGCATGAGTGGGGAAATTAAAATTACCTAGGGATTTTTTCGGACTTGTGGGTCTCTGTTGGCATGACCGACCGCAGTTGGAGATATGTCTTGAGTCCTTGGAACAGATGGAACAGATTTCGAGGGTAGGTTCGTTTTGGGAAATCTCCTTCTTAGAGATTCGGCTTTTCTACCTTTGGACCACTCAAAAGTTTGTAAAAGAAACGGTGCTCTGGTAGGGCAACCTGATGGAGGTGCAGTACTTTGAAGCTGATACAGAGCATTCAAATGTGGTCACTTAAGCAATTCATGGCACTCGCGCTTGGTGCCCTTATGACTACTTCTTCTGGTTATCCATGCCTTCATCCGGCCGGCGTTGCACGGACAAGGAGAGGACGAAGACGGTATGAGCTCGGGTGGACCTGTTTCAAAACTGTGCTTTCGTGGCACGAAGAACCATAAACTTAGGTACTTAAGTGCGAGAAAGGCAGGCTTCCTCATTGAGGACTGTTCGGGGGGCTTGTCTTGTTCTCTGTCAAACTGATCCTGAAAGTAACTCCTTCCCCGACCGCCTTGGCATCATATTCGCAGGAATTGAAAGCAAAATCCATGCCTTCCTTCCATATGAGCTACAGTCAATCTGTCCTACATCATTGAATGCACAAGGGTTCCTTCTTAGGGAACCTTAACAAGCCTCATATTGACAGCAGCTCATAGAGAAACTGGCAACATAACTTCAGAGCAAGGCCAAGCTGGATGCAGGCGAAAGGATACCAAAATAATGGAGGCTTGCTTGTTGAAATATTACTCTGGGTAGTAACCCCTATAGAATCCCTATAATATGGTAGTTTCCATTTCTTTTCCATTATCCCTATATAACCCCAATATATCCCCTATATAACCCCTCTGTGCCTTATCGCTGCTCCTTTGTGTGTGGTAGGAAAACTCCTCCAGAAAGATACCGAAATGATCCGAAATCCTCAAACACGAAACCTGGCAATCCTGACACTATCTCCGGTGATGCCCTAGATCCCAAAGAACCTCATTTCCTGCGACGGAACCCTAAACCCCAAACTTGAAACCCTAAACATCTCAGGCTTACATGAGCCATAGTCTAAACTCCTAGTATCCCCCTTAATAAGCCCTATAGTAGTGCCCTATCTAATCCCCTATATAACCCCCCCTTTAAGGAGTTTAGACTACAGCTCACATGGCCTCTCGTTCATCGCTGTGGCCGCGCGGCGCTTCGCGGCGTCGCCGTGCTGAAGGAGCTCGTAGACTTCCTCTAAAGACCTCGGTTCCCAGGCTTCTATAAAGGTTATATACGGTTCCATACGGGTTATATAGGGATCATGCTATGCGGTTATGAATTTGGAGATTCTACCCCAAAATGGAGTCAAGTGGAAAAATACCATAGAAATGGAAACTGTGTCTTCCGGATTCCAGCCGCTAGGGATCAGGATTGAAACATGAAAGTTCCAAAATGTTGGGCTCCTGTCTTACGGGTCCACAGATGTAAGTTTATAACATGTTTTTCATGTGTCAATGTAGTTTGCGAATGAGTAGAATGCCCAGCAACCGTACACCCTTGAGGGTATGGGCGTACCATTGAGAGGCATTCAGAGAGTCTGCGTCCGTCGCGAACCAGCGCAGCTAGAGCGGACCAGAAAGGGGTAGGCGGCCCTCCCTAGAAGCATGGTTCGGGCGCCTGGGCACTTAGCATTTGGAATTTGGAGGATGTATACAAAGAGGACCCCCTTTTTCTGCCCAGCAAGGGCTCATTTCTCACGGCTTCGGGCTGCAGACTTCAGCAGCTTAGGGTTCAGGGCTCATCATGGATCCCTTTTTTTATTGGGGCTTAGCAGGGAATGAGGGGATGTTTATATAAGGATGATATGACGATTATCTTCCCTAATTCCCTACTAACCACAAGTATTTGTTGTCCGCGCCTTGCGCATACCGGTTAGACCTTTGCCGTATTGGATTTAGTTCAGGTTTGTGGATCGAGGAACTCTGGCGAGGACACACGGAGATTTACAATGAGGATTTCTGGATGCAGCGTAGGGGTTGCAATAGAGAGAATGGTAGGGGTTGCATTGAATGGGACGCTAATACTGAAGCCTCCACATAACTATACCAATCACTGTCTGTCATTATACCTTTACCATCATCACTAACACTCACATTATTGTCAATATATGTCGAAAAGCTGATGCTACGCGTCCTCCCTTGACTTCCACCTCCAAAGCCACAACTACTCTTGTTAACGTCAAGTTCTTGCCAAATCCTGGCGACAGATTTGGTCGGTTCTTCACCAATATTGTTGAACATCACTCAAGGCTCAAGAAGTCCACCGTGGACTGGGGAACGTACAGCGTACAGCTGGGCCTCTTTAACCCAATCAGCAAGTTGGCATACAATGCCCAGATCACACAAAGCAACACGGCGAAAACATCCCTCCAGCCTGTCTAGTGTGTTCAAGGCAAGGACTGCATGGAAATTTCAAAGCCTGCAGTTAGAAAAGATTACAGGGTATTCTGGAGAATTGAGGACCCTTCTTTTTCTAAACAATCTCATGTCGGCTGCTGAGACTCAAACTCGATGTGATACTCTGTGTGGCCATCCAGGACATACCTGTACATCAATGCAACTGCATCTGACATAGATTGGTTTGTAATCAATAAGTGGGGGAAGCAGCTTCAGTGGGCTTTCTTGTTTGGGCACGGGCACAGAGACAGGTGTTCCGCGATTCTTCAAGCATCCGGGAAACAAAAACAAACAAGCACCCTACAATCGTCATGACTATTATTGCCTGTATGCTTGTTTCTTCGGAATAACGTTATCACTAGTCACTGGTCAAGATATTGAATTCTCTTGAACATGGCGCCTGTGCCCGACACGGTCCGTTGCACGGACTGCTGCGTAGCGGCCTTCTCTGCCTTGACCAACAACCTGCGCTGCATGACAAGATATGTATACATATACATATATATGTATCGATCTATCCATCTATACACGCAGAGGTTTGAAGGGAGATTTCTGAGGATTGTCATAGGATGCCGTAGCGCCTAAAGAGCCAGGCGCAGAAAAATGGTCGAGGCTCCTACATTGTGCATCTCATGCGCTCCATACTTCAGAGTGCAGGAAGAGTATCTGTCGAGATATCTTGGCCGACTGGGCTTTGAGGACAGCCTGAAACCGCCGGTCCCTTTGCACAGCTAACACCCTAAACCCCGACGCCTAAACCCTATTGTTCCAAAATCTTGAAACCGCCATGAGCAGTAGCGCTCCTACCCTTGGTCGTGCGAGAAATTAAGAACCTGAATGAAACATGTGATTGCGAAACAATGCGAGCTGTCGCAGCCACATGTCCCTGGGAAAACTCATGGGTCATGTGGAAAGTTCTCATGAGATCTTGAGCGTCCACAAATCAAGCAGCATGTGCGGCAGACCAGGAATGATTCTCGAGCATTGCGAATATCACTATCCGCGCTGTTGACACTTGACGCTCTTACTGTTCGCGCTCTTGCCTCTGGCCTTGGCAGTCGCACGTTCAGTCCTAGGACTACCGCTATCACCTGCAGTGTTATTCAGCGCTGCCTGCCCCTCGCGCAGGAGATCGGAGACCTTCAGAAATGGGAAACCAAGCTTCGATCTTACGATTTGGAGCTTTTGGCTTGAGTGCTTGAACGGGTACGTAACAAGATAGCAGGTACGCCATATCAATGTCTTCATGCAATGCATGCGGACATACAAGTGGTACATGGACGTGTCATGGACGACCTACGAATGACAACATTCCCTCATGACCAGACTCTTCCCAAAATCCCATCCGCAACAGTGACAAGATTGGGGCCAGCACCATGCATATCAAGCATGAAAAGGTCTACTTTACCCAACTTCTGCACGGCTCCCTCCACAGCTTCCAAATCTTAGGATCTGCTTCAGCTTGCATCCTAGACGCTGAGTACAAGATGGCCACATGAATATCCACACCTCCTTGATTGAGATCTTCCCCAAGAACGCAATTCTCTTGCCAAAAAAATACATCTTATTCAAAAAGCCTTGGAAAGCACAAAAACAACTCAAATAAGCATCCAGGAAGGATCCTTAGTTCTGATCTTGGATGATCTAGGTAGGCATAATACGAAACGCTAGTGTTATCGATACTCGTAAGTAAAGAACCTGTAGGATACTACTTAGTCACAATGCGGGTTCTTATCCGCAGAAATATCCGAATGCTCATGTCATTGCCCATCTTCTTTTTCGCTATGTGATTTTCCATTGTTCTCTGAAATTCCAAGCCTGTATGCCTTTGCATAAGCCCTGCCAAAACTCTGTTAAGGGAACTGGTTCTGATGAGCTTGAAAAGGAGCGTCCAACCTCACTGCCGAAGAGCTCGACGTAGCTTGCAGCCAGATGGACCTGATATGTTTTGAAATAACTTGTTGAAAGGACATTTGAATAGTTTAAACTCCTACTATCCCCCTGATAACTCCTATAGTAGTCCCCTGTATGCTCCACTATGTGACCCCCCCCCTTTAAGGAGTTTAGACTATAGCTCATGTGTTTGAGATTCGCTGCTTTCCTTAAAAGTCACCATTATAAACAAGCCATAGCAAACCTACTCTTCTTGTAAGACTTTGACGAGGGAAGTTGTGCAAAGAACCTCAAGAAATCTTGCTTTCATACAGCCTTATGAAGGAACGGATGCGAACAACTGAACTTAACGAATTCGTTTTTGGAAGAAAACCATCCCTGTGATAAAAAGGCTGCATCTTTGAATTGAAGGGGTGCCAGTGAAAAAACCCGTTCTCTTGCCAACTTGATAGTGTACTGTAGAATTACCTTTTGTTCATTGGAAAATTGGTTTTGAAAGCGGTGCCCTTGCAAAGCCGTCTTGTCCTAGGAATGCTATCTTATCCTGTGAAGAAGTGCTGGTGGTGGTGATGGTGGCGGCGAGGGCTCCCTACACCCTCCCTAAACCCTATAGTAGTTTCCATTTTCTTTTCCATTATCCCCAACATAACCCCTGTAAAAGCCCATAATATCCCCTATAGTCCCCATATAACCCATTATAGTAGGTTCCATTCTATTGTCCATTATCCCCAATATAAGCCCTACAAAGCCCCCATTTTCTATGCTTCTTCCAGGGGGCCTGGGAGGAACTGCAGAAACAGCTGGCCTCGATGCCTCGCTGGCGCCAGATCTCCACTGTCTGCAAGACCTGCATATGAGCTGTAGTCTAAACTCCTTAAAGAAGGGGCTATATAGGGGATTATATGGGGTTTAGGGTTTAAGGGTCTAAACTCCTTCAAGGGTGTTATATAGGGGAGCATTACAGGGGATGTTAGACTATAGCTCATCCGGATTCAGATCATCATTCCCTATGAGGAGCTGGGAAAAACTTCTGAACACCTCGAGCTTCTTCCCCATCGCTGGTATAGGGCTGACTTGTAGTCCGACATGTGCCAGGTTTAAATTTGGGTTTCTGGGATTTTTTGACTTGGCTGGCCACTGGCTGCCTCTTCTAAACCATTAGAACTAAGGACTCTCTCCTTCAGCTATAGGATCCTGTCGTAGCTGCTGCAGCTGAGGCCTGCCTTCTCAAAAAAAACAGCATTGTACCCCTAAGCTCGTATCCCTACAAGGTGCTCCGAATATGGCCCAACATAATAATCTTTTAATGGGCCAAGCAAGCCACCTCCATTTCTTTACAAGCATCTTTATACCTAGGGATACAACCCCAGGGATACAAGCAGGAAGCCTTGAAACGGGACACTCTCGATAAGAATTTGGGCAGAATTGCTACGGGCATGATTGCCAAATCGTAGCGCTCAGTTCTACATAAAACAGAAAGGGTAGTATAACCCCTATATAACCCGAATGTAGTATAGTAGTTTGGATCTTATTTTCCATTATCCCAGTATAACCCCAATATAACCCCTGTTATAATATAGTGGTTTCCATTTTATTTTCCATTATCCCAATATAACCCATATTATAATATAGTAGTTTCCATCTCATTTTCCATTATCCCAATATATTCCCTGTATAAACCCCTATCCGCTCAGCTCCGGAAGGCCTCCGCGCAGGTCCGGGGAACCAAACCTCAGCCCAAGGGGACAAAGGAAGCGGTAAAACTCCGGGTCCCTAGGATTCTAGGTTATAACTATATTATGATATGGGTTATATGATAATATAGGGATAATGGAAAATAAAATGGAAACTACTATATATTATAATAGGGCTTATATAGGGATACTGGAAAAGAA
>CAJNIZ010023681.1:0-23341 GCA_905231905.1 Symbiodinium pilosum | reverse complement strand
GGAAAAGAGAATGGAAACTATTACAATGGGGTTATCGAGGGTTTAGGGTTCAGTATTTGTGCGCTTGATGATTTATATTCCTGATTGTAGCTTGGCTCGTGCTTTCTCATCGAGGGTTTTGGGGGACTATGGAGGCTTGCGCAACTTCTTTGGGGTCCTTATACGGGGCAGTCTATTCTGGACACGTACACGCAGAACCCAATGTCGGGAAATATCCTTCCCAATTCAGGTGGTCCATAGCCAAGTGCTTCTGTTTGGAGACAGGACTGCGTTAAAATATCAATGCTGAGAAGTGTTGCGTGGGAGGCCTGGAACAATCCAAGATTGAAAAATCCAAAAAAATACGCTGGAGGGAGTGGAGTCATGGGTCAAAATCCAGCTGATCTTCATGCCGAGTGCTTTATAACAATATTGTAGGTCATGCTCCATTATAGACTTGAGTCTCCCTCCCGAAAATCCCTCAAGAGTTCGACAAGCCGGTCAAACCTGGAGTCCCGACACACCTACGGTTATCGGCGCTCCCCACCCACCCCGAAGAAAACTCTCGCATCTTAGGCAGAAGCCCTGCAACTCTTGAGGCGTTGTAGCAAGCCCATTCTGCGGCCTGGCGAGGAAACTGAATGTCTTTTGTGGGGGTCTCTATGAACTATCTGTACGGGTGCAAGGGTTGTGCAGTACCATGCGTGCACATGGAGATCACACAGGCTGCTTAGGGTTTAGGGATCAGTGCTTGACGCTCACAACCAAAAAAACTCTTATTGCCGATGTCATGCGATGCGATTCCTGACACCATGCACTTTCCAACTGATGAAGCCCCTTGCGAGCTCGAACCCGCATTTTCTATGTTACAAACCCTTACCAGACCTTGCAAGCCAGACTTGCAATTTTCTCATGGACCCTTCAAGACACATATAATGTTGGGCACGTGCCAGCAAGTACCCTGCGGACACCACGCAACCCTAACCCCTCCTACCCTGTTCAGAGAAGGGAATGCTTGCTGGCTGGACGGGCCAAACATTGTGTGCGTCTTGCCACTGGCAGTTTGCCCGTAGCAGATGATGCTTGCACCTAGGCTCATCCATGACTTAAGACATGTAGAGAGCGAGAGCTCTCTTTGTTGAGCCTAGAAACTTGTAAACTGTAAAACACCATGTGTGTGGAGGGGGTGTGGCATTCTACATACTGGCTACATATTGAATATCAAATAGTTACAGATCATGTGGTCTGTCTGTTCGTTTGGAATGTTAAGTTAAGTGGGTGGTCTCTCTGCGTTGGCTTTGACTGAGATTTCTGGGTAGCAACTCCTGCCGGCAATATCACGTTCCATTGTCTTTTCCATGGAGAATCAGTATTGGAGCTATGTATATATATATATTCCAATATAATCCTATCTAAAGGCAGACATTATGTCAAGTACTTGGAGTTGGGTGCGGGGCTTGTGCCGTTCAAGAACTCCATGACCTCGGCAGTTGGGATTTCCGATAGTCACTTGGGCCCTTCGCTTTGCTGCGCCTTTTGCGAGGTAAGCGGAATTCGGAAAAAGAGGTTTCAAGGTCCTTTCCAACGAGGGTCTGAGAAGGGCAGCTTCCACGTTGAAACATAGCTGCCTCAATCGGCGCCTGCCTGGCGGCCTTGAACCGGGGATCCTACACCCTGCGCTGCGAATACCAACTCTCGAATTCTTTTTCAACACAATGCAAGGCGCAAGGCCCTAGGCCCTGCAAACCAAGATCCCGCACTCGCACGTCCACCCTGCTTCATGGCTGACTGAACTAGCTCTGGGGGCCAGACAAGGCGTCGAGCAGAAGCAGCAAAGACATCTGCCTGCGCTGCCCGCTCGCCTGGCAGTGGAATAAGAGGAGAATGATGATGGTTATGATGATAGGTGAGGATGGCGACGATCGTCAAGAACCAATCATGCGGTAGCTCCACAACAGCCACCACCACCGCCGCCACTGCGGCCACCACCAATCGCCGACACTTCCACTGCCGCCACCACTTCGGTCGAACAAGACGGCTGAAAATGGTGTCAGGTACTGTAGACAAGATATGGGGACCGATGATTCATTCCGACCAATTCAGGCGGCCCAGAGGGTTGTCCGTGCACCCACAAACCTGGTTCCAGTGCCCCAGTCCCTTCACACAAAACACTCAAGAATTCAGGCAACAGGCAAAGCCCATCTCTACACGCCAGCCCGGTCGCGCAAGAAAGTTGCACAGGGCAAGGCCCAGCAGAAGAACTACCACTTACCAGCTTTGTATCCGAGAACTCCATGTTCTGCACATGTACCAGATGCACTTACTATAAGACGCAACAGGCTCGGCCCTGTAATTTGCTTAAGTGCCGGGGCTCCAGCCAAAAACTCGATCAAAGGTGTACTCACGAAGCCTTGCGGCATGCTGTTCTAGCTTAGGCACACCTAGATGGAGAGATCCTAATGTTGGGCCTTTAAATAGGATTAATTATATATGTATATATGTAGCCCCAATAATGGAGAATCAAAGGGAAAAGAACATGGAAGTAAAATGGATGCTGGGATTAAAGGGTAGTTGAACTGGAATAAAGGTTTCCCAAAATTGGGGGTACCTTTCTGTGGATCCCTGTAGATTGGGGTCTATATTGGGGTCCCCTAATTTCGGGAAACTGCCAAGTGAACCAACGTATGCTAGCTCCGGCCCTACTACTCTCGACCATAAATTATTCCATGCACCTGAAGAGGCCCGAGCCTTTCAAGTTCAAAATATTTTCGTGAAAAGATCGGCCCCCCCCCTGGAAAAAAATGTACCTGAGATGTTTGCCATCCTAAAGCCCTGCGATAATTCGAGTGAAGTCCTGTCCCCCCACATTCCCTGTTAATGTCTCATTTGGTGGGTTGTCAAAGTTGCGGTTCCTCTTAGCGTAGCCTCTTTGGGGCCCTAGTACCATGGGGACCCTAAAAGGTGACCAGAATTTTGACAATCTACCATTTAAAATTTGCCAAGGCGGGCACCCGCTCTGCTTGGTAAGGGCAAGCAAGGAGGCCTTCTCCTGCTTTTTCTGAATTCCGGGGCTTTGCAAAGCATACTCCAGGCTTTGCAGGAATTCGTGTTGGAGTATTATGACCCTTCTACGGGCAGTGTAATATCTGTGAAGAAGGTCCAGCAGTAGCTTGGGGTGTCTAGCTGAGCATGTGCCCGTAAGGAGTATGCTCCACCCTTGCGATGAACCATTGCCATTCTCGCAGCCCTGTTGCATCATTTCCAGCCAAGCTGTTTGGTGGGTTTATATGGGACTTGGCCTCAAATACTGTTCCCAAAATAAAGGAAATATGTATAGGGACCAGCAGTATGATCAATTCAGGGAAATCCCTATTTGCTTAGCAGTCCGTTCTTATAAAAAGCAGTTCAGGTATGGTTTGTCAGTAAATCTGACACAGCTTTACTGCTACCGCTGCTCCTGCCGCTGGTACTAGTAGTACGAGTAATGGTAGTAGTTGTAATGTCGTCATCCTCCTCCTTCTCGTTCTTCTCCTCCTACAACTCCTCCTTCTACTTCTGCCAACCTACAACTACATGCTCCTCCTACAACTACCACTACTGCCAGCACAAGACCTTAAGCCACGATCGCAAGACCAAATTTGCCTCTTGGACCGACAGAATCGAACAGCGAGCATCTGCCATGTCCTCCAACAAGATTCTTCTAATTATCCTAAACCCTAAATCCTAAACCCTTATGATTTAGGGTACAGGGCTCAGAGCTTCGGGATTTAGCTTAGGATTCCAGGAAGTGGAATTCTGTGGTTTAGGTTCATCAAAGAAAGTTTTCAATGTCATGGGTCACTGTTTAGGGCTTTAGGGCTTTATAGGATGAGATGATACTTCCTATGGCGATAAAGCCAAAACATGGAGTTTGAGCATGTTGCAAGAACATGTGTTCGCTTTGGAAAGTTTGAGATTCTACAACTTTGAGTCCATTTGGGGAACCTCATTTGAGAAATCTCCTCTCCAGGTGGCAGGGCTTGGGTTTAGTACCAAAAGAGGGCCCAAGGTCAGGGTCTCACGTTGAAAGGCTGATGACGCCTAGGTTTTGGGAGTGGAGGTTGAACAGTGTCCATGTACATTTCGGAAGTAGAAGAAAGGGACCAGATCTCTTGTTGGGCGTGGGCGAGCCAGGCCACGAGAATGGCAGTAATTAATCGCAGCTCTGGCAACATCCGTGAGCAGAACAAGCATTTCGATCACGATCAGGGGCAGTACAGTCCCTGCGGAGTTGCAAGTGTAGGCGGAAGCAGGCAATCAGAAAACAAATGCCTGTGTGATGCGAAGTTCTCCCGCTGCCTCGTCCCACTCTATCGTCTTCTGGTTGACCTGGCTTGCACGAAGCACCAGCAAATCACTTCAAAACATCCTTACAGCAATCTACAGTATCGAGCAAGCATTTGCTGGACAACATCCGTCATGTTTTACTTCAAAGGGGCGCATTGGTCAAACTGACTTCTGGGACAATATCAAAACTAGATGGTGCCCAACTATGTTCGACGGTGGCGGGATGAGAAAACCTACATGATCCCCGAAAGTGACCCCGTAATACACGGTTGCTATGCATCACAAGGGTGAGAAACTCTCACATAATGAGCTGGGCAGAACATGCAGAGCGCTGGGTCTCTCCCGCTGCTTGTGGGGTAGGTCTTGTCAGGACCTTCTTTGATCAATACTCTTCCACGCTGTGGTAATGTAAGGCATTCTGAATTGGGGGAGGGGGTGCATTCTACCATCACTATGTGACGTGTTCTGGGAGATGAAATGTCATAGATGTCCCATTCTTCAGGCGGCTTCTACAGGAAGCCCTCTGAAAAGATATTGAAGCTTCTGGCTGGACCCTGATTGATGCACCTCACCAGCGGCTGCGGGGACATTCTCCTGCCATGGTGTCTATGGTTGGCTGGCTCTTGCCATCATCAGGAGCTTTGTGATGACAAATGGATCAAAGGAAGTTCGACGGCTGCAATGATGGGAGGGAAGACAGACCACTTGTCTCGCTTTGTTCAAGACATTAGAATACCTCTAATCTTTGCGTGGGCACGGTGTCAAAGACGATAACACCCGCAGCACCCTGAACTGCATCTGCGTGAAGCAGGCCAGATACCAAGGACATGGCTGTTCAAACATCGGATCCTGCTTTGTACCCACCAAACAAGCGGTGCACTCTACGAGGTATCATATTAGGTTTATATTGGGGTAATATTGGGGTTATATTGGGGTTCGATTAGGGTTACATTAACCCTAAACCCTAAACCCTAAACCCAGAATTAGGCCCGAAATCTTGGAGATTGTCCCTGCCTTGTTTGCATAGCCAGGGTGCCGACAAGGCTGGAAGATGCTACCTCATCTTACTGAGGGGTTCTAGTATGGAAAAAGGGAACATAGTATATTATGGGGACTATGGGAGGGTCATATTCCCCTTTTCCCTACTAACCACCAGTAAGTCTTTGACTGCACAGACGCATCCGTGGTCTGATTCATGGAGCAGATATGCTGCGGTTAGGCCCGTGGCCCTGCAACTCTGCAGATACCGGATCTTTGCCACCTGCAAGCGTGGCGGACAAGATTTTGGTCTGAGTCACTCTTAGCAGGTCAATGAGGAGGGCGTGAAATCTCTTCACATTAGGCTGAATTTGCAAAGGATCCTAGTGCCATTAGGGACTGTGTGGGGTATTAGTTAATCTCTACACAGAAATCGGACCCCACCTACGGGCCTTGAAGGGAAGCTGCTCTCAGTGGCATGGAAGCATGGACCACCAAGGCCCCGGCCATTCTTCAAACGTTGTTGCTTCCGCATGATGAGGCCTGAACGCAACATGAAAGTTGCAAAGAAGTGAAAAAGCAGATGCGGCTTGGCACGACGGCGGCCTCAACACTAATGTGCATGTTGGCATCTTGAACTTGTGCCCAAGAGGAGCTAAGTTGAAAAGTCGTTGCCACGCAACCCCAGGACAAACAAGAAGAATGAGACTCCGCAAGGAAACGGCGTCGACCTTGTAGCCACAACATGACATGCTTTTGCTATCCGTGCTTGTTAGAATTGAGAACCTCTATCTGGATCAGGTTTGCTATGTGAGCCGAATGTCGCAGCAACCAAGGATCTCAGATTGCAGCTCAAAGCTTCTTTCGACGAGCCTGGCAAGTAATGGGCATGAACTCACTGGAGCCCACCATCCAGGCTGATGTGACTGTGTTGAAGTTTTAACAATTTTCACTTCAACACCGGGGAAAAAAACAAATCTACCAGATGTTAGAACGATTTCTACTCACTATATCCCCTATATATCCCCTATGTAATCCCGATTTAATGTAATAGTTTCCATTCTATTCTCCATTATCCCAATATCCCATCAAAGTGTTCCTCCTTCAGCCATCCCTGCTCAGCTCATCATACCCTAATATAATAAAGTAGTTTTCTTTTTTCCATTATCCCTATATAACCCCAGTACATATATATATATAGCATATATATATATATGCACTATATGTATATATATATATATATATCTCTACAAGTCCGGGATGTGGATATCCCATCCTAAAATCTTCTCAACGCAGCTAGATAGGTTAATATGGGTAGTTGTCAAAATTATGGTCCCTCTTGTGGTACCCTATATATTAGGTGCCGTATTATAGTAGGGGTCCAAAGAGGGACCATAATTTTGACACCCACCCATATCCATCTTAAGAGACAAGAGTGACTGACAAGTCTGATCACCAGACCAACCCACTTCATCAGCTGAAGTGCGGGCACTCTGCACAGCCAGGATTGCAACTGTGACTTCGAACATTCTCAGACTTGCTCCTGCAACATTCCAGTAAAACAGAACTTCAGGGATAAGAGCAGGCATTGACAACATGAAAGAATGAGCTGCCATCATCAGCAGCCGCAGAAGACGAGGAGGAGGACCAGCAGAAGTAGAATACCAACAAGAAGCAGCGGCAGCAACAGCAGCAGTGGCCGAAGCAGCAGTAGCAGCAAACAGTAGCAGACGTAGCAGCCCTAGCAGTCGCAGTAGCAGAGTTATGGTAGCAGTAGTGGCATGAGGAGGGTGAGCATGGAAGCAGAAGCAGTCGTCATTTTGGTCTGTAACAATAGGAGGAGTACTGGAGGAAGATGAAGAGCAGTAGTGGTTGTCGGCAGAAAAAAGAAACTTTCTCCCATCACAGAAAATCCAGTAATCAGCCAAGGCGTGCATCCCAGCTGCTTCTTCACCAGCTGCACCTTCCAAGCTCAAAGCTGGGGGCGTCCAGCTGGAGCTTCTGGCTTGAGGCTGAAGGTCAGAGGTGTAGTAACTTACCGCGGGGTAGTAGGGAATAAGGGAATATATAGATGTATATGTATATTATATATTGGGAGTGCATTGGGATTATATTCCTGTATTGACAAAATTAAGGAAATGCTTCAATATGACTGGACTCAAGAATCTGGGTTGCTGTTGAGGACCTTAAATTAAATTACCATTGTGGATAGATGTAGTAATTAGTATGGCTTCCCCAATATAGTAACTTAATTCAAATTCCTTGAGATGAAATCACAAACCTAATGTAGACCCGGGATTATTAGTAAACCCCCTCCTTTCAAGGGCCTTAATATAAGGATCCCTAGTAGAACCCCTAGTAAGGGGAAGGGGGTTTATCAATCACGGGTCTGGGTTACCAAACGAAGACCAGCGAACCTTGCTTTAAGTATGCGATTTAAGTCTGCTGCTACTTTGCTGCGAATACCTACCTCCTCACTGCCTCACGCCTGTCATTTCCGCAAGCCTGCTCATCAATCAACATCCAGCAGTATGCATATTTGCATGCGTTGGCGCTTCAGATACTAGAAAACTATTCAAAGTGTAACTGCCTCAGTCTGCAGTTAGGAAGATGCTCTTTGGCAGCTGCTGCTGCATCTTCCTCTCGCTCCAGAATTCCAATAAGCTTTGGGACAGCGTCTGGTGCCCTCTCAAACGACAGGACGCCCGAAATCTGAAAAACCAACAATGTGATACAGTAGGATACTGATACAAGACATCGAAGAAACAATTCCATGTCTACTCGAAATGCTTTCGTACTCAGTACTCACACTTGAAACAGAGGCAAGCTTCTTCTTGATAGCCCAGTAACCATATTACAATAAGGGTACCCTTTTTTCTGTTGGTATATTATATATGGAAACCCAGAACCCAAAAAGGGTAAAAGGGTACCACTGGGGTTCCTAGTCTTACAAGCGGATTTGAATCAAACTCTCCGGCTCAGGCGGGCAAGGCAGTGCCTTGGTGCTCGGCGCTGGGTCTCACGCCCTACATGGGTTGGGGGTTCGGAATATGGGGTTCAAGGTTTAGGGTTGGGACTTCAGTGCGTAGAGGTTTGGGTCAAGGATTCTGGCATTGGCGCTTCTGGGTTCAAACGGTGGAGAAAGGACTATGCGAAGCTTGAAAGCAGGCACGGTTGACTGTTCCCCAAGACGAAGAACATGGCAAACAGGTTCGGCAGTCCACTTGAACTTGAAAGTAAATGTAACCTGATGCAACCCCCTGGGCGCGGTGCAGGTCTCTCCTCTTGCTCCCGCTGCGGCTGCTGTTGCTGCTGCGGTGGCTGCACTGGCTGCGCTGGTTGCGGTGGCTGCGGTGGCTGCGGCTGCTGCTCGTCCGGCAGCTTGTCCCGGATCATCTCCTATATAACGTTTAGCGTTTAGGGTATGATGATGGTATACGATGGTTGGGTGCTTCAGATGGGTTACGGAGTTTCATACAACAGCTTGTATTCTTTAAGCATGGATGTTGGGCGCTTGGAAGTGAAGATGTACACTCCAGTGTCAGAGTGTAGGGTTGCACCCTTGCAATTGCGAGAAGGCTAGCGAAAGCTAGGGAAAAGGATGTAGGCTCCACTTACAACAGGAAAGAGCGGAGAGTGTTTTCGCACCAGCAGCACTCTTAACACTGGAGCTGGTTCTACGTGGAACCAACCTTGAAACTTCACAAAAACCCCGAGCTGAATAGATAACCTGATACCTCAAAGCCAAGTCCCTCAATCCCCTTTTTCCCAATGCCTTATCCCTTAAACCAGATGGACTTCTGGACCTAGATACTCCACCAAAGCCCACGAAACGTCCCCTCGCAGCTGAGCAGCTGTCTGCGAGTGCAGAACCAGGGACAAGACCTCGGTGCATTTTGTGTTCACGCCATAAACAGCATGCTTGGGTCAAAGATGCACGTCCATGATATTCAAATAGCAAATGAACGTTGATGGTTGAACTAGCTCTGCCTTCCTAGGTGAACCATAACAGCAGTCGGAAGCCACGCGGCTTCTTCGAAAATTATAGTCCCCCTTAAGTAGATAGAATATGGGGTATATGGGGACTCTACTATAATATACCCAAAGCCATATTCTATCTACTTAAGGCGGATTACATCCACATCCATCGCTTGCCCGCTGACTGAAGCTCCCTCCATGAATCCTGATCTCGGCAACAGGCCTGCAAAAGCTTTCAGACGTAGAGACTACTACCCTCAGTACATTGTAGTAGATTATGGGGTTTAGAGTTGATTATAATACATTTTGGTCGGCATTATGGTACATTATGGTACATTATAGTATAATATAGTATAATATAGTATAATATAGTATAATATAGCAAAATATTATATTATTTTATCTAGTATAATATCATATAATATAATATAGTATAATATAATACAATATTATAGTATATTATATAGTAGATTATAGTATAATGTCATATAATATAATATAATATGATATAATATGATATAATATAATACAATATAATATAATATAGTAGGTTTACCCTCAAAAAAACACAAGGAGCCCATGCGCTGTCATGTTGAGCCATGAACCTTGTCTTAGTAGGGAATAAGGTAATATACTCCATAAATCATCCTAGGATCATATAGGGATAATGGAATTAAGATTTAGGGTTTAGGGTTTGGAACTAAGGGTTTAGGATTTAGGGATTGAGATTTAGGTTTTAGGGTCTAGGATTTAGGGTTTAGGATTCAGGGATTGATTAATGGAAGCTACCACATTATAATAATAGGGTCTATATTGGGGTTCTAGTAGGGAACAAGGAAATCTAATCACTTTTTCACTCCCTACATAATATATTCCCTCATTCCCTACTAAACCCCAGTACGTAAAATATCCCAAAACGATCACCAATGTACCTATAGTAGTTTCCATTTTCTTTTCCACTATTCTATATGTATCTATGTATATATATCTCTCTCTCTCTCCTACACCCTAAACCCTATCATCATCCCTAAGACAAGCACCAAGCCCGGACACTGAAGCCCTTAACCCTTCACCATGCTAGGCCCCAGGCCACATGCCGAAGAAGCTGTGAGCCGAAAGAGATTGCCGCCAGCTCCTTTGTTTAGGGTTTAGGGTTTAGGGAAGCTCCAATAATTGTGTGCTTGATGTACCTCCTCAAATTTCTGACCTCCCAGATTGAGCAGCTTGCTATTGTTTTGTTTTGATTCATTCTTTTCTGATATCTCTTATTACGACTGGTATTTTTGACTCCGCCACTACTATTGTTACCAGCAATATTACTACTGAAGCTATAATGGTAGTTTTCAAAAACTCCTTTTTTGGCCCTCGTCGCCAGTTATGCAACATTGCTATGCTCAGGCCTTTTACAAATACGTACTACGGAACTGCCTGCTGTAAAAACTCGACAGCACGCACAAGCCCGGAGAATCCTTGCGATCCAAAACCTGGACTGGAGTCCCCAAGCACAAATTTACAACTTGCATCTCCATACCGGGTTGCACTGTTGTGCAACCCCAAGAAACGGGTCTGCATATCTGAGAACAGCACCCCTGATACAGACGGTGGTCTACCACATATCCAGATCTTGAATTTCTCTTGCCAGTTTGCATAGGTTCCCAGTGACCACAAGCCTCAGAACACCTGCAGTGAAGATGCCATATCGGAGGGAGCTTTGACGCCAGCCTGTCTGGCACAGACCGGCGATCGCCCTTAGCGGCATTGAACGTGAGCAATATCGGTCGCTCCAGTAGCAACAACATCTCACCACGGACTCCATTGAATAACGGACCACTGCTGTTTTGCATCACAACTATACAATCTCGGAAGCAATCTGAAAACCTGGACTCTCGCAAGAGCTCATGCACAAACTTTACTCTTGCCTCTCGAGACTCTCTTTTTGGTTGCTTTGTCAGAAAATCGCTAACAAAGTTCAGGTTTCAGGAAAAGCTTCCACTTACAGCTGTCAGTTCCAGTTGGAATCGTGCCGTTGCAACCACACTTGCTGCAGGATTTCTGGTACTTTCATAGACAGAGGGTGCTTATCTGCCTTGTTCCTACAAGTCTTCTATGCAGAGTACTAGTACAATGTCTCAGTCTGTGGTTGACTTACCGTTTGGAACTTCCAGCCATGAATACAAACACGATGCATCACCACTGCTACAATCATAGCTGTTACCCATATATAATATTATACGATGTTATATTATGCTATATTATACTATAATGTACCATAATGTACCATAATATACTATAATCAACCCTAAACCCCATAATCTACTACAATATACTGAGCTTCCGAGCACACGGCCATCTGGCAGGACTCGGCGAGTCATCCGCTTCGGTATTGGCATCTGGGAACGGAAGAACCCTGACAGCCAGCACATTCCAGGTTTCCTGAGGCAATGTAGCCTGCCTAACGCTTCTAGAAACCTCGTTCAACAGTTCGTAAAGACGATTCAAGACGCGTACAACCTTTTGACGATGTGTTTTCCCATCACGCTTCCAACTTCCCTACTTGCTGAATCGTCAATGTGCTCTTTGAAGTCACTTGCACACTATGCAGGAAGTGACCCTGCACATGATTTGCAAACAATACGCATGTGACTCGTGCCAGTCAGGCCTGGCGGACTGTGGCACTGCAAAGCTCAAAACCAAAAGGCATCGATCTGCATCTGCAGCAGGTTGTTCAAACAATTATAGCCGATTCCTTGGCAGGTTCTTGGCCACACAAAGAACAGCATGCCCTCAGGGGCCTTGTGTCACCAGGCTGCTGCAGGCTTCCCGCAGTGGATCCTCTTCGATGTCTAAAGTCCTAAGCTGCCAGGAGCCAAGATTCACGCCCTTTTCACACGGCATTCCGCTGTCTAAATGCCTCTGCCTTCGTAGCCTATGAGGTCTTTTAGCTGATTTCTGTTCGCCGCAAGAACAATAGCTTGGGAGCACAGCTCGCACACAAATTCATTGGTTGACGCAGCGCTGAGGGTGCAGCAGTCCTCTGCCCATTCTCAAGCCCCGTTGCCCTGTAGACCAAACCTCATACGATTGCATTGCCTAACAGTTTTCCTCAACGAGCCCCTGGAAGCTCTCAGTGACTGTTTCCCAAGCAACTATTGAAGAGTCTCTTTGGCGGTTGGATTAGCGTGTGTGTGCGCAAGGCAGATCTTCAATGGTCACTGCAGTATGAGCGAACTACCAGAGACAGCACCAGTCAAGACCACTGCGTGGGGGCCCGACACATAAACCTCTAAACAACCATCTTCAACAAACCCTGGAGCCTGGCCTTTGCCGTGCCTACAGAAATCTGCCCAGGCTCTCAGCCACGTCCACAATGTTCAAGACTTCGCAGTCTGCCTCTTGGCTGCACATGGCCACATTTTTCACCTGGACCATGGCAGAATTTCCGCAGGACATACAGGCTTCTTATGCAAGAAGTCTAGAATTCTAGAACGCCTTAGCCATATGTTTGCAATCATCTCATGATGATGGTGCAGAGGCTTCTCTGCATAACTTAATATTGCAAGAAATTCAGACCCTCTGCTGCAGAATGGCGAAAGCATTAGCACATGCCTGCAATGTCAGCAAATGGACATCCAATGGACATCTAGAAAAAGGAGCAGAAGTTCTGCAACATCCCCGCAAAATTGCGCAACGTCCCAACTGGTTGCAGGACACCTGTCATGATCAAAACTTGCGAGAGGTGTGGCTCTAAAAACCACTAGCTCGTTCCACCTCATGGGTAGGACCGCGAAGCTGAAGCATTCAACTACTCTTGGGCAACTGCAAGAAACGTGAATGCTCCCTCCAGCATCTTTACAAAACCAAACCCTCGGTCCGATTACTTGCAATGTACACACATTGTAATTGTCATAGAAAAAGGAAAAATCTTGAATCTTACTCTGCCACTACTCTCCTTGCACAAATGCGAATACCTTTGCTCGCCGTAACTACAGGCGTTCACGTTTTCAGTTTGACAAACAGAGGGACCATTTGTCCGAGAAATTGGCTTCATCTTAGTTGTCAAATCGATTTCCAGGTAAACGGCCAGGGTGCCAAGTCCTGCTGGTCTGGACGCAAGTTCTCCCACGCGGCCAGGGCAATACCGATCAAGGACTCTGGATACTCCTGCGCAGTGTAAGGCTCGGGGTCTTGAGGTTTATGGCTCGAATGGCCTGCGGTTTAGCATGGGGCTAGCGCTCAGTGACTCAGCGCTTGGGGCTAAAGATGCAGGGTGTCGAGATTGTTGCACAGAGGGCGTCTCGCCAAAGCCAGTGTGGTAACGCCACGGTCATTGTCGCTTGCTATCACTACAGCTACTGCTGCCACCAGCAGCAGCTGCTGCTACTGCTGCTCCCCCTGCCGCTTCTGCTTCTGGAGCTTGGCACTAGTGAAACAAATCCCCACCACATGGTTGAAGTTGCGTAGCTCACGCTGGGATAAGTCCCTGCAAAAGCAGACTAAGGGCAAGCGAGCGATAGGCACAGCTCCAAGAACATGAACGCTAATGCACCCATGCAAATCATCTGTACTTCCAAGGGTCTGCAGGGGCCGACTGTTTTGAGATGCAACTCTACATTCCAAACCGGGTGGGGTCTCCAGCTGCGACAGGTTTGCCCTATCGCCCTCGGAGAGCTCCAGGAAGCCCTTCCGCACGGCTGGAGGGAAAGCTAAGCTTCAGGTTTCGTATGTTGGTTCTCAGGTCTAAGGTCTGAGGTTTGAGGTGAAAGGGTCTAGGGTTTGGGTCTTAGGTTTAAGTTGCTACGGTACTTGTTGTGCGATTGCTTGTATTCTTATTGCTGGAGCTTTGTTCCACTTGCTCAAGCCTTGCTGCTTAAGGGCTTGCAGTTTCCGGATGCAAAGCTTGTTCCCGACAGATGTTTTCCATTGTGGCTGCTGGCTTGATGCAAGCTAGCAATGTTTGCCACACGCTTTCCCCATTCTGGCAGCTCACAAATCCAGACTCAATTTACGGCCCGCTTCAATTGAGTTGGACAAGATACTGAGTTCGAACTGACTCGGATTCCGCCGTCACCCATTGTCTCCAGCAAGCCCAATGAGCACTCACGAGCTTACCGGAGGTTTGGCGGCACGCGTTGACGTCAGTTACAGAAACTTGGCCTCCCCAGCACAGAAGCACGCACTGCAGTCTCCACCCCACACCAGCTGTATGACATTAGATTGTACACTCTCCTCTCCAATATGAGGCAGTATGAAGCTTTCTATGTTAGTCTAGGTTGTGATATGCTTACACTTGAAAAGCTCACCATTTGGGGAATTTACGCCGTTCATGCTTGGAGAAGACGATGCTCCAGACCTACCAACTCAAACATCTTCAAGCAACATGCAATCGGCTGAAAACTCCGGAAATTCGAAGGATATCCACTCGGATCTGCCTTAATCTTGGCCCATCTTAACCCTAGCAACGCCCAAGCACGCAATCAAACATTCTACCAATATCAACCAGCTAACTTTAAACCCTAACCTTAGCCCCGAGAGAGCCTCTGCGGATACTTGCACGGCTCCACCCTGGAGCAGCTCTTGCAGCACCACCTCGGAAGATGGGATCCATGAGGTTGAGTGGTTGAAAGCCAATGAATACCCCTAACTATCACCCTTTATGTCCTAACTATTACCAATATTAGCGTGCTCAATTGACAGGACTGAGGTGCAATCGGACAAATGCTGTACATCTACACTTTGGTGGCGCTGGACTATGAGTATTCGAAAGAAACACAGAAATTGTTGCGAAGACTGACTGTCGAACGCGGCAGAAACAAAGTAGCAATTTCAATCACGCTAAGCTTGGCCGCAGTATCCATGGATACCACTAGCAAGTCGAGTCTCCCTTTTTTCTCTCTGCCGGCTGCAAGGCTGTGCGCAGCTGCAATGCAAAAGGAATGAGTTCATCTCTTCCCGTAATTCTGCGCCGCCCAACCCACCAAAAAGTATGTACCTTTCCCATTAGACAACGATACTTTAGGAGGACCCCGCACCCTGCAATAGTGGTACAACAGGAAAATAAGAGGACCCCAATATAATCCTTATTCTCCATTATAGTCACTATTACTGGGTGGGGGTCCACCTAAATGATACTGCTGGAACATTGATTATTCTGGGGTGGGGAGGTTCCAACCAGAAGCCACCTCCACGCCGAAGGGGTTGCCACCCGAGCTCTCCTGGCTGCACTGAATGGAAACTGGGATTATATAGAGGTTATATAGGGGTTGTATTGGGGTTACATTAGGGATATATTGGGGTTATTGTTGTCATCAATAGGATGTCGGGTTTAGGGTTGAACAATTGTCATCCTCATCACGCTCTGTACAAAACGAATGATTCAATTGGCTTTTGCATGCTCGGGATGGTTTCTGAAGAGCTATTCAAGGGCTTGACACTGGCACGCCCTGGAATTGTAGAACACAAAAATCAGAAATGAGACATCTTGATGTTTCCTGCCGCTTCGACGAAACCGGAACATGGTAATCATGCTGGCAAGTGAGGCAGCTCCAGTTGACTTTGGTGTATGATGTTCAAGTAGCAGGAATCGTGCCATTCCACGTGGCTCTTGGATCCGCCTTCTGACTACGTCCTTACGGAAAACCTTTTTTCCCCTCAAAGAAAATTCTGTGCTTCTGAGATTGACCCAGACGAGGAGCAAAGACGTACTGGAGCAAGTCAGGCGCCACACCAGCACTTGCTTTCGTGATGTGCATAACGTACCTTTCGGTCATGTCCTTAGAGCGGACTCACTGCTTTCTCGAAAAGAGTGAACGCGTACCTGTTAAAGTACCAAGCTAGCAGTTGCTCTACACTTTTCTGTCATGCCTACTAACACACCACGACTCTGGAAGTCGGAGAGTGCAACTAAGGTTTGAGCGCGAGAGAGATTGCCTGTCTCCACTTCGCCATTCAAACTCCGCGAGTTCAGAAACAAGGCCTGCAGCTTTACAGGCCAACGTACATACAGTGGCACATACCCACTCGCGCACTCTGTATGAAGATACTTGACTGGTCAACGAGGCACGGCCGATTCGCTATTTTGATGCAGCACGCGCAAAAGTCTCGAGCCAAACGTCTCGAGTCTGGAGTCTGGAGAGGCCCTGAGGTGCCAAATGCCTCAAAGCACAAGACTAAACGATGGCAGGCATATGAGCCATAGTCTGAACTCCTAGTATTCTGAATAACCCCTAGAATTGACATCTCTATAGTCTCCGGTCTCCTATATAAATACCCTTTCAGGAGCCAAGACTATAGCTCATATTCTCAACTCACCGCAAGGATGATCCGCAGGTAAGGGCGCAAAGAACTGCTCCACCTGCTCCTCGGTCACCTCTGATAGTGTTGCCGGCTGCCATTTAGGGTTCTGGTCCTTGTCTACGAGCACAGCACGGATGCCCTCACAGAAGTCGCTGAAGGGTGCTGGCCGCATAAACCACTGGGACAGCCGATATTCCGCAATGAAGGCATCCCTCAAGGACACATCTCCCTGGTGCCGGCGCAAGGCCTCCAGGGAGACCTTCACAGACAGGGGGCTTTTGGACTCCAACGTCTTCAGGGCCTTAGAAGACCAGCTGGAGGAGTGGCCTTGCAGCCGCGAAACGATCTCCTCGGCTTTGCTGGACAAATCCCCAAAGCAGTCTTTTATCGCAGCGGCGTTGGCCTCCAAATGCGCCTTCTCCGAGTCTGGCGTGGCCCCTCCGGCCACAGCGTGGATAACTTTCGAGACCTCCTCCACGCTTCCTGCTTTTTCAGCCAGGGCCTGAAGCTGCTCCCCTAGCAGGGGCAGCTTCTCCGAGGGGCAGAAATGTGTGGCGAGCCCAGCGTAGATGCAGTCTGCGGGACCCAGGCGTTCGCCTGTGAGACCCAAGTACATTCCAACCTGGGGGCCTGAGCGCAAGCGGCTCAGAGCCCACGTTGCACCAACGTCTGGGAAGAGGCCGATGCCTGTTTCAGGCATGGCAAAGAGGGTCTTCTCTGTAGCAATCCGGATTGGACTGTGCAAAGAAAGGCCCACGCCTCCACCCATCACTATACCATCCCAAAGCGATACCTGAACGACGCCATCTCGCTCCAGCAGGGTTGCTATCTGATAATCCAGCTCGTACTCTTCAGAGAAGAAGTCAGCAGGATACCTTGTGCCATCCAGGACTCCCTGCCTCACTTCGGCAACATCACCGCCAGCACACAGAGCTCGGCCTTCGCCGGCCAACAGGACACATCGAACTCCGGCTGGCTTCAGCTCCGCATACTTCTGCTTCAGATCCTTGATCATTGGCAGGGACAAGGAGTTCAGCTTCTTTGGCCGCTGCAGCGTCAGCTTGGAGATATGCCCTGGCCCATGCTGCAGGCTGACCAGCGGCCCCTCCTCACTCGCGGCAGAAAATGTCCGCAGCACGAGGCCGCGCTTGTCTTTCCAGGAGTTGCCCAGCTTTAGTCTTGGCAGGGCACGTAACATAGTAACCTGCAAATAATCTCCTTTGCTTGTGAAAGGGAGCTTCAAAGAGAGCAGTATCTTTGAGCCCATCGAATGAAGTGGCAAGCATTCTGCTTCTCGTGGGCAACTTGTTGCATTGCCAACCCTGGCAGCGCCTGTGACTGCAAAACGGGCTCCCTCGTCGCAACACACAGGATCACCTCGGTTGAGCTACTGGCAGCAACAGGTGAAGCGCTGAGCAATGGCCATTACAGCTACTGCTAATATGCGATGACTATGCTGAAATACGCCATACCCCGTTCACAATACAGTGCGTCACGAGACAGTGGGGCGCGTGTTCACCCCTGTAGAACGTCAGAGATGCTTGTTGTCTTTCAATTCAATTCCAGCGCGACGTACCAGAAGCTTGCTCTGCTTGACAACTGACTGAAGCAAACTTCATCAAGACACTGCAAAGCTGCTCATTGCTCGTCCCACTTCCAGAACATTCCACTGCTTCAAAGAGATGATCTCATGAGGTAACAAAAACCGCGGCCTTAACCAAAATCTAGGAGGAGCTGAGGATACGCCTATGGCAGGCCGGTCCTGATGATCTCATGGGCCAAGCCAAGTTGCCGGCTTCTTGCCATGCTCGCGGCGATCAATGCACAGATTCATGATCCCCTCCACCTCGGTCAGGCTGGCTGTCAAGTTTGCACACCGAGCTAATCCATGGCAGGGCTTGACTGTAGTTAGAGGTTTCAGACTTCCAAGTCTACACCTGAGCTGACGCTGCGACAGCAAAGGCTCCAGCCAGATTGGCGTCGTAGTCCTTTGTTGCAACAACCGTGGCTCTGGACTCTCATTTCAATCAAAGCTTCCTGTAACGGCCTGCAATGGTCCACCGTTTTCCTTTTTGAGTTTTAGGTTCCTCTTACTTGACAAACCATCACATGGCTGATCATTACTGCCAAGATGCCAAGGTGGCACCATAGAACGACGTCGACCGCCGGAGATGAAGCCTGAATTCGCTTTGCGTGGTGCAACTTGTGACTCAATGCGATTGTTGGTTGCTGTCCGAGTCGCTACCTCATGTTATTGCTGCTATCAGTCTACCATTTGTTGATTCCAGGGATGACGGAGCCCTGCACGTGTATGACTACGTTCTCTCGTTTGATAGAAACACATCAGTAGCTTCCCTTGACTCAGACGTCAACGACTTTGTGGGCCAGACAGCAGGATGACCGTACCCTCGCTCTTCGTGGAGTGCGTGGTAAATGCGTCCACCAGCATCTTGCACAAGGTGACCACCTCAGAGCAAGAAGAATTCTCAAGACAGAGAACTGGAGCTTCTTCAAAGTCTCAAAATATGGGCTCTTTTCTGGGGACCTGTTCTTGCTTTGGAGGAAGAAGATGAGGTGCTCTGTTTTCAGACATACCGCTGGAAACGCTGGGACGAAGGCCCCAGCAGCTTGAGAAAGCAGAGGTCATTTGGTTCGAAGCACAGTAGGGGTTTGAGGTTTTACAGGTCATATAAGGGTTACATAGGGATGATGGCAAAGAAAATGGAAGCTACTATAGAAAGAAGAACCCCGGCGAGTCCAAATGCGACAATTCAGGGAGCTGGAGGTTTGGGCTTCGACGATGCAAGGAGGTCTTGCACAAAACTGTGTCTTAACAAGCGTGATTACTTCATCTCAGGAAGTGTGGAGACCGTATTGCCATGCTGCCTGCCAATGGCACGGAAAAGAACCTAGAGCTCTGAGGCTCCAAATGATGATCACCAACAATGCAACAAGTGCATTGAACCTCATTTCGGGAAGTTCGTCTATGTGTTGTGCATACTCTTGGTGCGCAGGTTCTTGTCAAAATGCCGTTTGGCGAAAATGCTGAGGCCTGATGTACCCAAATGTTGAGTATTGACCGGCTCCGTGCTGGCAAGCAGCAGCACCCTGAAGCCAAACAACACATTGAATCTGAAACCCTGAACCCAAAACCTGACCCACTATATCCTGAGCCCCGAACCGCTAAAACCCATGTATCCCTGCATGATTCCTATACAATCCGTATACAATCGTACAAAAGCAACAGAATCCCGACATGTCCCTATGTATCCCTGAGACCCTGAAATGCCCTGAAAGGCATGAAATCCCCTGGGATCGTTCCAAGCACCTTTGGCGTCCGTGTCTTTGCATGCAGCGCATCCCTCTCGACCATTGCGTTGACCACCTGAATAGCATTGTTTTGCGGGTGAAATTGGGTCTGGGGACATGTAGGTGTGTAGGGATGTGTGGGGGGGATATGTCGGGGCACATGGGGATGTATAAGGCTACATAGGGTTCAGGGTGTCCTTCCGTGGTTGAGCCAAGTACGATTCGATGATTCCAAAAACGCTATATAGCCGAAGGGAGGGTATACACTCTCACTTCCTACTGAGGACCGGAGTATCCCTGTTTAAGCACTGCACAACTGCGCTCGGGGATCATGGTACAGATTCTCTGGCAGAGCTACAAGAAGAACCGTGATTAACGGAGAGTGGGATCGTTGGCTGGCTCCCAAATCCTGTTAAGGCTGAGGTCCGAAACCTACTAGGAGAGTCTTCTGATCGCAGCTCAGGAGCAGTGGAAGCACACAGACAAAAGCTTCAGAAGGCCGAATTGTGTGCGTGAGCATCGGGATGGCTTCCCCGCTGAGTTTGAAGCCCAAAGCCAAAGCATTATCTTTCCAGTGGGCATTTGGCCCTGCTTTGTGCCGGCAAGGTCTTCCGAGAACGGCACAGGCAGCACTTCTTCGCGCTCAACATCACCGAACTTATTCGCTATGTTGAATTGCACAGAGCCCAGTGTACAATTTGAAGTCGGGCACTTGGCTTATCAGGTTTTGTCAATAAACGGCAGATCTCTCCATGAAATCCTCATACAAATTTTGAATTGGTCGTGATTTTCTGGATGGCAAAAACCCCAGCAAGACACTGCTCTCGAAAAGAGGCAATCAGTTCCTTGATTAAGAAGATGTTCGTGTCTCCTCCGTCTTGAAATCTTGATGTCCCCATATCAAGAACGCCTTGCCCACAGTTTCATTTCAACTTGGTATGTAGTAGTATCCATTCCGCGCTTAATCTTCTTTTCCGCTTGATTCACCCATTGTAGAATTGTACAACTAGTCCAACCTGACCGAAACATGACCGGCACGTACCGGCACCAAGTGTTACTTGCCCTAAGTGTCCAAGGACCCAATTAATAGGGCTTTGAGGGCCCAACCACCATTAATATTATAGTTTTTGGGTCCCTAAAACCCTATTAATCCCCATTATTAAGGTCCTTGGACCCTTAGACTTGGATTCCCAAGGCAAGCCAGGCAGCATTCGGCCCGAAGTAGAGCCCTGGGAAGACCAGGCGCAGGACGGGAATCCATACCTTCATCACTACATTATAATAGGGATTATATAGGGTTGATACAGGGATAATGGAAAAGAAAATGGAAACTACTACAGTATAATAGGGGTCATATAGGGGTTATATGGGTAGTTCCCAAGATTAAGGTGCCATTTTGGTACCCCTGAATATTAGGTGCCGTAATATAATCTATAATCAAGAGGGTTGCATAGTTTTGCGAACAACCCACATGCTTTGAAGGGATTAGCCGTGACGCGGAGGCGTCCTCTTTCCCTAAATACCACAGCTGCAGTACAGCAAACCTCCAAGAACCTCGCGGATAACCCTGGGCTCGAATGAGCTGGGCCATTACCGAACTGCGAAGCATTCAAACTTTGTGTTGAGCATTAACGGTGACCGGAAAGTAGTAACGCGCTCTAGGTTGATCGAGCATGAGCTACCTAGGTACTAGGCCCACTAGTCAGTGGATAAATGGTGGCTGTCGAAGCACCAGTAGTTCTCGTGTGGCTCCAGCTGACAGCAGCATGCGGCGGATGATCTCGCGATCACTCACCTAAGAGCGTCATGAAATTCTGTGGACTGAGGGGAGAGGCCCCTTGCTTATGTGTGGAGTTCTCGAACTCCTCCGGACTTTGAAAGCCCAAGCAAATGATTGGGTACCCTGTCCGATAACAAAAGTTCTGGCCAGGGCTGAAAATGTATTCAACTGGGGTCAGTGTCTTCGAGTTTAAGAACGGCTCGAGCTCTAATTCTGTGGTACGAATATGCAACTGCTCTGAGCGTTGTCTTTGGATCATCTCTGTGCGTCAGGAACCGGCACGAAAGGTAATTAGAATAGAAGACACGTCATCATCGTAGTCCGGACGATAAACGAGGCCCTGATCCCTATAGACATGATCCCTATAGACATAATGAACGCCCGATCCTGAACCTCAATAAACCCCGCGTCCAAATGTTCAAGGCCAGCAGCATGCTCTCCTTTGTGGTTCCAGGCCCTTGGCGCAAAACATCAATTGAATCAACCTTGCCCTTTGGTAAAATGGATTGAAGGAATAGGTTTAGGGTTTAGGGTTTAGGATGTAGGGCTCGCAGTTTAGGCTCAAGGCTTGGGCTTGGAGAACGAAGGAATTGGTAATGGAGGGTTTTTTTGGGGGGGAGCGATCTCGAAGTTGTTGTGGAGGTCATCTCAGGATTATCATAGGGATCCTTCCCTAGTACCAAACAGGCAAAGCTCTCCAATTCCAGACGGAGACTCTGATCGTCGTACGGGGCTAAATCAGATCTTATCGGAGTCGGAGACACTAGAAATGTTGTTTCTTGGAGCGTGGGGTTGAGGGAAGGCGTTTTGGGACTATTCCAAAAACCGGGATCCCTTCTCGGGGCGAAGACGTGGCCCTCAGACTTTCAGCGATGTAGCATGGTGCCACCAATGCTTCATGCATTTAAGCTTTGGCTTTACTAGTTTAATCAAGAACTTGGGGCCCTCGGTGCTGCCAGGCTTCGGGTCACTGCGGGCGCTCTTCAACATCTCTGCAAACACCTTTCCACTTTCCATAGGCAGTAAAAGAACAATGAGAAGTGAGAGAAGCAGCACCCAACAACTTCGAAGCATAAAGTGCATAAAGATGACAACAGCAGTGGTGATAGCAAGAGTACTTCTGACAGTCTGACTGGGGAAGCACTCATAATGACCGCGCGCAAGGCAGCAATGGTACCGTGGCCGCAATAACAGTTGCAAAGTCCTGCGCGTCATATATATATATATGGGTAGAGGGGTATCCCCCCCCCTGCATTTCGTGCACTTTCCTTTATAACAGATGTACCACCTATATCCTAGTATATAATATGCGTTACACACATGATGTTATTCGGCATGTATTCCATTTTGTAATATGTGTTGCAAGTGTGTTGTGTGTTTCGAAACATGGGGGTTGTTTCGAAACACGTTAGGTAAACCATTAAACCAATAAACCATTAAACCATTAAACCATTAAACCAATAAACCATTAAACCATTAAACCATGAAAAGAATGGTTTTCCCCATATGGAAACCCATTAAACCATTAAACCAATAAACCATTAAACCAATAAACCATTAAACCATTGAGCCATTAAACCATTAAACCATTAAACCAATAAACCATTAAACCATTAAACCAATGGTTTTGCCCATATGGAAATCCAGTGAACCATTAAACCAATAAACCATTAAACCATTAAACCAATGCTCTAACAT
>CAJNIZ010023670.1:63717-82037 GCA_905231905.1 Symbiodinium pilosum | reverse complement strand
AAGCGTGGCACTTTAGACATGCGAGTACACAAAAGTGCGGCGTCACAAACGGGACGCGGACCTATTGCTACTGCTACTGCTACTACTACTACTACTACCACTACTACTACTACTACTACTACTACTGCTACGACTACGACTACTACTACTACTACTACTACTACTGCTGCTACGGCTACTACTGCTGCTGCTGCTACTACTACTACTACTACTACTACTACTGCTACCACTACTACCACGACTATCACTACGACTACAACTACAACTACTACTGCTCCTGCTCCTCCTTCTACTGTCTACTACAACAAGAGCAAAATAATGACTGTTGGTATTAAAACTGGTACCACAACTCTTAAAACCACCATGGCGATTACTACTGTGACTGCTGCCAGCGCTACCCCTATAATTAATAGCATAGACCCCGTTGTTGGTCTTGTGACAAGAGTTCTGATGTTCTTGCTGACCTGTAGCCACACTCACCACATAAACCTACATGGCAAACATCATCATGCGCCTTCTCCTCCAGCTGTTGGTCTTTGCTTTCCAATTCGACCAGTCGCTTGCGAATTCGATTTACCTCCTGCGCGGCAATCTGCAACGACATGTATGAAATACCGGACTGGTAGAAAGAGCTAAATAAACCTTTGGCTGGATTCGCAGACATCTTGTATAAGGACTTTCTGGGAGTAGGCGTACAAAGCCCCTGGACAAAAAAACTGTGGCCGCACACAAAAGGCTTTGTCTGTCTTGCAATGCGCATGGCAAACAATAACGCGGCGATTTTGTACCCATTGTGAAGAACAACAGCGCAAAGCCCGTCGTACTAGAACACTTGCCAACAAAATCACATGAACGCATGCGTGTGGCTGAATATTGTAAACACCCCACACGCTGGAGGTCTGGTAGGAAAGACTCTGCAACAAGAAATTGTACAGATGTTTACGGCATCTCGGAAACTTAGAGCCCATGGCCACATTGTGGATTGTGTAAGGACCTGTAAGAAATAGATGCACGGTGCAACACCCTGAAGCCCTGTGGCCACACACGCGCAAAAAAACAAATCACATAACAGCTCATGGCCACATGCGTCGGTGCGTTGCAGGTTGTCAACAACGACAACGAGAATCGCACAGGGCCCTCAAAACGGCACGCCAGGAGCGACAAGGCTTGTCAAAAATCTTGTAAAACCGCCAGAATAAGGTTGAGGTGAGCAATGTCTTGGGGTGATTTCGCGTTTGGTAGAGAACGGCACCAACCTGACGTTGAGACTGGCCCTGAGAAGAACGAACGCTGTGTTGGCAAGCGAAGGCTTGTCCTCGGTTTCGGTGCAAACACAAAGTTGCGGTAGACGCAAACGCTATGGACGCGCAAGTGGGCCACTGGAAGCTTGTCATTGAGATTGTGGAAGACGCAACAGCACACGAATGGGAAAGTGCGTTGATACGTCAGCCATGGCATCCGTCCTCGCCGATGTCCTGCTCGAACCCCTAACACTGACTGCCACAACATGTGGCAAAGAGAGCAGACTAAATAATCTCAATCGGTTTGTCAGAAATCTTAATGTCAGTTAAAGATGTCATTGCATGGCTTTCAAACAGCAAACTCATGAGCCCCAGGGTTTTGTGAACATTTCAAGAAATCCTACCACTTTAAAACTGAGAAACCTGCGTAAACATGTGGGAAGGACATCGCCGCATCCTAAGGTTGTATAGGCGGGCCTCCACAGCAATAGCAACTTGCCAAAAAAAACTTCGCTGGACTCGCTACCTATATAAGGGTGCAGATTTTGGGGAGGTCGCGGTGTGACTCGCTAAAAGAAATCGAGAAGAAGGGATGCGTTAGGGAGGAAATCAGGGGAGAGGCGATTGGGGAACAGCCGGAATGCTTAATCCAGGGGTCAGTGAAGGAACAGAACAGAAGCGGAAACGAGACAGATGCCTTCAACAAAGCATCACATCACCGTGAGGATGCATACGTCAACAAAAAGCATCCTGGCTGCCACAGACCACTTGACCTTGAACCCTGAGCATGTAGGAACTTACCAAAGGCTGTGACAGTCCTGCAGACCCCGCTGCTGCAGCTAGTCCCTTCAGAGACAGACTCATGTAGAAGCCCCTTGACGGTCTTAAACAAGGTGCTTGGGGTGGTCCTCTTTAAGTTTGCGCCATGATTCCGCGAAGCCAAAGAAAATGTCCCCAGAGCAACGCCCTCCAATGTCATCGCATGATGAGAGAGCGGCTTCTGAGACAAATGCTTCCAGAGTCACGGACGCGTCTATTTATCGCACTGCATGATGATTACGGTGGACTTGTCCTTTCCGCTGATTTTGCCGACTTGCGGCTCTGCTGTCCTAAGTTGTGCCTTTTCTGTTCTTTACTCGTGCGTTACATTTGTCCCGAGTCATCGTTTCCCTTTCCCTGACTCGTGCCTTGCCTTTCTGACTCATGCCTTGTTTTGCCTCATTCGTTCCTCATTTTCCTGAGTCATGCTTTGAGCCTTGTGAGGAATGATGGTTACAAGTATTCATCACCCTGTGTCAGCGGAGTGTCGAAAGAGCTGTGAATTTCTAAGACGACATTATTATTCTCATGAGTTAACCCAAATTTGGAGGATCTTCGGAATTTTCACTTCTGCTTCTATATGGTGTATGTATGCGCATATATATATATATGTATATATGTATATGGTCGCGCCACGGCGGCCCCCCACCGGCCTTCCCCCCCCCCCCCAAGGGTATGGTGGCTCTATTCTGCTATGGGTCACATGGTCTGGGTGTCATGGGTTAGATTAGGGTTTAGCGAGATTTGCAACCCCCAACGGCATGGTGGCTATCTTCTAAGCTCTGGCTCAGGATTCAAGTATAACCCCCCCGCCCCCCTGTGGTCCTGTGGCCTGCGGTCTGGGTCTTGTGGGTTCGATTAAGGTTTAGAGAGGTTTGTACTGCTTCTAGATTTAGAGGATTCAGAACCTCTTACCCCCACCTCCGTTTATGGTTTGGGTCTTGTTGGTTACATTAGGTTTATGGAGGGGATATAGTGCATTTATAATGCTCATACAAGGTTTATGTATAGATGGTGCATGGAAGGTTGCAAGAAGGTGTATGGTTCTATAAAAGATTTATATAGGGCCACCCCGATCCCTGTGACTGTTGGTGAAAAGTAATTCTCAGGGTTTCAACAGAGAGCTGAGATCTCCTACTTTAAGGAAATATTGTGGAATCCTATAAGAGTTCTTAACACTAGACATCTGCTAAGCCGTAAGAACCCGTATCATCAGAAAACACTCTAGAAATTCCTAGATTACTGCTGCTTCGTGTCTTCGTTTATTTAGGTTCATTCCTTCTTTCAATTCACAACTGGTGGTCTTCTAGTTCTCCTTAGTGGGGGATTCCGTGAGCAAATGAGAACAACAGGTGAACGAGTGAGAGAAACAATTAACAACACGCCCACCTGTTTCTTCTCGTTCGCTTCATTTATGTACAATCTGTTACGGCCACATTTTTGCGTCGAGCAATGAATTCATAATCATCCGCAACCTCGCTTAACCTGATATAGGCACGTCATCCTCTTCACAGCCTATCTTCTTGTTGGTGTAATGCTAAGAAAGTTCGTAGGTTCGCCAGCTCGTTTCTTTCAATCCATTCCTTTTGCCACTTAGTTAAATGGGTTTCTTAGAGCTCAGGTTCTTGGGTGATTTTCTAAAGACAGGTCATTGGCCTTTCATGTGTCTTCCGGAAGCACTTTCACATTTTGGAAAATTCTATTAAGGAATCTTATCATCAGCATTCGCCGTCTATTCCAAAAGCTTTTCCCTGGCATCCGTCTCTATGATTGAGGGTTTGTTCCTCTTCATTTGTTTGTCTTCATTGGGATCACTCTATAATTTAAATCTTTTACACGTCTAAGTTTATCTGGGAGAAGTCAATTTGAGCGGATGATTGTTGCTTTGTCATGATTTTACAATCGACTCCTACGTCCTAAGCCCTAAAACCCCTAAACTCCGAAATCCCCAGCCCCTTCACCCCCTAGACTCTTAAATCCTAAGCCCTCAACACTCCTAAATTCCTGAAGCTCTAAAGCGGCCTGTGTCCGAGCGGAGGGCTCGCTTGAGGAGGCTCCTGGACCAGTGACACGCGTTGGATATGCCAAGGAATCCCTTATGTATATATCTTATATCTATATCTGTCTCTATATTTATATCTGTAATCCGTGGTTTTAACATATATCACGCCGCGGAGGGAGTGTAAAGAGAGGGTTTAGGGAAAAATGGAAAAAGAAAGTGGATCCACTGTATCAATTGAGGTTTAGGGTTTCAGGTGAGCCTCTGAGATTAAAACCGGCAACCCCCGAAAGTTTAAAATGCTCCTTGTAGATCCCAGGGGTATACTCTACTATGTTGGCAATATGTTCAATAGTTAGGGGGTGCGGTGTAGTTGTAACATCACGGACTCTAACTTTGACAGCTTGATATACACAAAGTATCTGGATGACGCCATGTTGTTTGCTTGTGATTACTGCCCCCTACTTGAAAACAACAGACAAAACCAGGCAATTCAGAAACATGAGCAACTAGCAACATTATCCCCTCAAAAGCTTCATAGAACTGTAGCAGAGTGTACCCTAAAACCCTAGTCTAATGTGTTACGCCATGATTGCAACAGCCAAACAAGCAACAATAGCTCCTCTCCAAGGTGCCTCACTAGCACCTGCCTTTGCTGGGTCAACATTCATTAGGCTTGGTTCCTTGTTGGGGTACTATGGTCAATATACTCGTATCCTGTTATACCCACAATAAACATGTTTTCAATAGCCCCTTGGCCCTTATTACAAGAAGAACGCAATACTCAGCACAGTCCTACATCGTAAAATCAGATGAGCTTTATGTCTGGTCTCTGAGAGGGAATGTGTGATTTTTCAGCAGGTAAGGTAGTGTGTAATATTAGAGGACGGGATTCAAACTCATCAGAATTGAAGCTTCTTGGGCTGAGGGCTGAAGACATCTGATTGGTGATTGCCTGCTTGAATGTGGGCTCCAGAGGCACAACTCCAATATAACCCTAAGATAACCCCAATGTAACCCTAATATAACCTTAGGTTAAACTCAATATAACGCTAACATAACCCTAAGATAACCCCTTGTTTTTTGGGTTTGAAGATACTTTCATAAACCATTCAAGTCATTGAGCAGCTATAGCAATGGAAAACACAATGGAAACTACCATAGTTTTTGGGGGTTATATAGGGATAATGCAAAATGAAATGGAACTACAGATGGCTACGTCTCAAAATGAGACTTTGCTCACGCACCGGTCATATTGATAATAGTATATGTAGGTTGATGTTGGGCCCCCCTGAGCTTTGGAAACTCCCACGTAGCTTCAGCAACCAAGCCACCATGGGCTCTACCGCTGCTGGCTCCTCCTAAGCTAGGAGGCTCAGGCAAACGGCTTTCGTCTACAGGTTTTCGGAGAGCCAGATGGTGTAAGGTTCGGGCCGGAGGGCTTGACAACTTGAGGTGGGTATTGCCATTTCCATAGGTTTGCGTTGGATTCTTTTCATAGACAACTATTGGTGGTCTTTGGCCAGAGGGCATTTCCAACAGGCGATCAGCTTTTCCTTTATCCGTGTGTGTTGGAGTTAGAGTGGCTTGTACCGAAGAATCGTCATTGTTAGGACCACAGATTTGAAACCGTTCTTCACACCGTTGCCGAAGGGTATTTCTGGGCTGAGCTACCCTCATCTGCCACCAAGACGCTACACCGTATGATCCCTCAGTGCCGGGAGCATATGACTCGGGGTCGGCCGTGAATGTTTGCCTGCCGCGTCCGAAGTAGGGGAATGAACTCTGGGGAGGGCGCGGTTCAGCATGAGGCATGTGGATCAGTGTGGTTTTCTTGTCTTGGACCCAAAGAAGGCTTCAACGCAGCAATCCGCGCATTCATGGCCTCGCTGGGCCCGGCTGCGCTTCTGCTGCCTCATGCGTCCATGTTATGGGGAACCGGGAGTAATTCAAGTCGTGCATCCCTTTTCGGGCCTGTGGGGTTACTCAATAATATCATTCTGGGAGCATACAGGTTTCCCGCTATGTACTACCATGATCCCTTCCAGCACATGAAAACATTTTGCAGAAGCGATCCTCTGCAAAGCACGCGCATGCGCTCTTTTTCTGGCTACTCATCGAAACTGCGTTTCTGGTGCACCCTGAAAAAGAACCCTCGTAATGGAACCCCAAAAAACAATTGTGCAAATGACCAATGCCCTTCCTCATTCTGGGCCAGCAAAGCCACCTCCGCAGGGTCAGACTCTGCTGCTTGCTCCTGCCGAAGTGCAACATTCATGGTATTTTTGCTGTACATGCCATGCAGTCAAGACTACTGTGGTCTGTGTTAGTATGCTTGTCATAAGAAGCCAGACATGACATGTAAACGAATGGCCTTGGAATTCATAATTGTTATTGTGGCTTGTGTCAGTGGCGTTGTTCTTGTTGTTGGCGGCTGTTACTCTGTTGCCGTGAGAAGATTGCCATCATGAACAAAAATTATGTGGTCATTTTGTTACAGAGCGCACGCCAGTGAGCCCTGGTTCAACATTCTTAGGCACCTGCACAAAGTTCCGCATATTCTGCGGGCTTGGTCAAGACAAATGGCTCACCTAGATACTTCTCAAAAAGTGTCCTTCGGCAATCATCCAAAAGAACTGCGTCCTCATTACTGAGATCCTGACAAGGAGTGACAATGTTCAGACACGCTATAGGATCCTCTAGGAACCCCCGGACTAATACCCCCCGCCCGACATAAGTCCTAAATTAAGTCGAATAAAAAGTTTTTGGGCTTGCGGGTGTTAGGATGTGTTAGGCTGGGGGTAGTACAGGATCCACGAAACCCCAAGCCCCAAGCCCTATAAACTCTAAACCGCCCCAACCCGAAAGCTTGTATGAAATCCCTCGCTTGGAGAGATGGCGGTCCTCTTCCTGCGGGCCTTCCCGGGCAATCTTCCGGAGCTGACTCAAATCCTTGACCTGCTACATGGGGATAATGGAAAAGAAAATGGAAACCACTATAGTATATTGTGGTTATATAGGGATAATGGAAAATAAAATGGAAACTACTGTGAAGGGCTTCAGGTGTTAGGGCTCGAGGTTCAGGGCTTAGAGCTTAAGCTGGAAGGGGTGTGGCCTAGTTATGGGGCTCTAGCGATAGGACTCAGGGCTTACTTGAGGGTTCATTCACCCACAACCTGAAGCCCCGACCACCAATCCCTACAGTAGCTCACTAAGTCCTTTCTCGCTCAACCCTGGGTAGACCCTACGTATACATCACATGAAGACCTGTGCTTAGCGAACAGCCAGCGCCTGCGAAGTTTTGCCTGGGCTAGAAGACCCGACTCCTCAGTGGGTGTAGGGATCATGGGTTCAGGGAACAGGGTTTCCCATTTCAAAGCCACTCAAACAGAATGGCGAAACTCCGTTGGATGGCATGACTGCAACTGCCCGAGTTGTCATACTTACTACCAGTGCCACACAAGTGTTTCGCCTGCTCCTGCAACGAGTATTTCGATCTTTACGCCACTACTATTCTTCCTTCTGCTCATTCTGCTCATCCTGACCTTGAAGTTGCCTCTTCTTCAGTGGTCCCGTTGCAAGGTTGACCAACATACCTCTTCAGCGCGGCGCGGTACCAGCTGTGCAAAACACATCCCATAAACCTATGAAGGATCCAGACAAAATCTCGGAAAGGGCCCCATGAATACAATGCCTCAGTGATGAACCTCATAGCCTTGTAGGAGCCTTGTCTGCGCAAGGTCCATGCAACCCACAAGTACAAGAATCTCAGGAGGCGTACTGTGGTCCTGACTCCCTGCACTCCCCTTCAAGAACATGGCCCTTCCTATGGTCTGCTGCAGAGTGTCGCTGCATGCCGCTTGCAGATTTCTGGGGAGCTGCCTCGGCCTGCAAATTGCAGCCCTCTCCAATTTTAACTTCGAAGCGCTTACAGGATCGCACATGCCGTGCTTACGAGGTGCTCCTCCGGCCGAAAATGGCGAGTTTGTAGTCCTTGGAGTTATACGCGGGTTCCAGGCCGCACTGTCGGACAGCCGTTCAGTCGCAAAAGCGCTCCGGATAGAAATGCCGATGAGCTTTATTTGAAAGCAGATCATAGTTTCACAGATACCTCCTCAGCTAGCCCTGAGTCTTTGACTTGCAACTATCACCCGGCAGGAATGATTTCATCGTTTAGGCAGAGCAGGGTGGAAGATGAGATAATGCTTTACTAAACTCCACGGCAGAAATCGCAGGATTGGGCGGGCGTAGCCTTATAAAGCACACCGAATAATCTCCGCCCGGCACGCTAAGATGCACTGCATTCCATCACGCCTCTGCTTCCGCACCCGCCTCCTGGCAATGGTGGATAGGGCGAGCCCGTTTCCAATCACAAGGAACGTGCAACCATACTTTTTTGTAGGTGACGGAACTCTTTCTGAACAGCAGAAGAACCAACAGTAATTAGTAAGACTGGCCATAATCTGGATACTGATATCCGGAATCCTGTGATCTGCAGGGTCGAAGCCTGATTGCAACAAAAACGAAAACACAAATTGCTCTTATCTGTAGTGAAGTATCGCAAGTCCTGATGCAAGGAACAATGTAAATCCGCTGGAACGCCGTCCCAAAGCCCTGAACGCTAAACCCAAAACCCCAAACCCTGGACAAGAAGCTCCCACACCCTGCCCTAAACACCTAAACGTTATGCAAGATAGGAACACTGCTATCCCCAAGTGGACGCCCGTATACACAATCACTAGTAGTCAAGTCTCCCTCTAATCCCACGTGTATACAAGCACAAGACACTCATCGCAGCACAATACCTTGAGTCCTGCTCCCACCCAACAGTCTATATTAGGATCACATTAAGTGCGCTAGATCACTATATATCACTATATTGCAATTATCATTATGCTCCAATCGTTAATGAGTGGGGGCAGTACCCAAACAATACCTCATGTCCCCTTGTGGCATCCTGCTTCTTCGCCTCTTCTTCCTCAGTGCCAAGAGCCTTGCAGATCGGGGGTGGGTCTAAGTTGGCTGATGACTCTTCTTCAGGATGCCAAAGGAATGCTAAGCATCATCACATGCAATTCTGCGTCGTATATTCGGGAACATTAATATGGTCTACATTCCCCAGAACCAGGCGCTGGGTCGGGGCTGGGGTCATGAAAGTGAGAGAAAGACTGGTTTCTTTTAAACAGGTTCAGAGTCTTGTCAACATACGGCTTCATGATCTTCAGTAGAGACATGGTTTGAACCTTGATCCAGGAGAAAAAGCATGCGGCATGCTGCATGGCTTTGGGTTTACACTCACTGACCAACGGGGGTAGCAGCCGTTTTGAAAGACTGGCAGCAGCAGTAGCAATTGACAGTTAACACACCTTTGTACGACCAGGGGGAATTTCAGCACTGAGGATGACACTGTGCCCATTGCCATAGGAGCGCAATGTCCACCCGCGGTGTTCGCTTGGCAACCAGAAGATCGGCCGTGGCTCATAAAACCAGAAAGTCAACACGAAAACCCCAAACCCGAAACAATTTTGCCGTAGACTTCCAAACGTAAACCCTACCTAATTCCGGAACCCAAAAGTATTCTCTTCAGGGCTTCGAGACCTCAGCCAGCTCCTTCTCCAGCTTCTCTTTCTCTGCCTGGCCGTGGAAGAATCTTTGGATGAGGCGTAAGCTCTCGAGGGGGTGATGAGATTTACGAATTCTAAACCAGAACCGTGAATGAGGTTTTGGGGTCTGAGGAAGGTTGTAAGCTACGGCTTGTGAAGTTCTGGGGCTCCTCCGTTCTTTTAAAGCTTATGGCTCAGGTGGCGTTTGAAGCTCGGGATGTGGCATAATCTTGTTCCGACCTCTCGCTAGCTAAAACGCACGGGGAGTATCCCGGTGGAGGAGCCCACATCCAAAAGAGTAGGCTGAGTGGACTCCCCAGCCATCGAAGGGAACCCCCACCCCCCCCACAGGCAGCCAAACCACGTCGAGCAGTTCTGCCAGGAACATGATGGTCCGGTTTTTGCGAGGGTATACAATCCCAGTTTCCATTTCATGTTTCATTTTTGCATCTGATTGCTACTATACCTTATTAACCAATTCTATACCAACGAGCCCACCAAGGCCTAGGACCTAGGATCGCTGGAACTTGGCAAGGATTAAGTCAGGACAAGGATGAAGAGACTGGACAGCCTCAATGTGCTTTTAAGCTCACAAAGTGATTGCCACAATCCAGCAATCAGGTTTACTCGCCATGCTACAGCCCTGCAACGCGACCAGCACATGCGTGCTCACAAAAATTGACCCGCCCGCTCACATCTCTGCACTTACTGGGAGGAATCTGGCCACAAGCAGCTTCCGTGCAACAGTGCAGCGCCGCCCGTGCTCTGTAGGAACGGATGCTCACGCTCGCAGGCGAGCTTGCTTCAAGTGCAATAGCAATTCCCAAACGTAACGCAGCGTCCCATGCTGAAAACGGTTCTTTGCGCATGCTAGCGGCGGCACCGTCCTGGAGCTTCGCTTCGCGACCAATCGGAAAACCGTGAATTTGCACTGTTTTACGCTGGAGCATCAAACTGCAACACGGCCCATCTGGGCAGGGTGCGTTCTTGCAGCCGGCCACTGTGCGCAGATGCTTGGCCAACACTTGGCAAGTTTAAAGCTGCCATCGCTTCAGAGCTTTAACGTCTCAAGGCGGAATAGCAAGAAACAGTCCTACAAGAAATGCTATTTGTTGATAGCTTTGATCACGAATGCTGAGTTGACACCGGTCACGTTTTCAACCTAGGATTGTACCAGGAAACTTGTGCCCAGAGCGGGGAGGGGTATACAAAAACTCCTGGATAGGACAGTGGAGGCTTTCTGAAGCAGTGGCAGAGGAGAGCAGGGAGCTGGAAGGGTCCGTGCGAACGCAGAGTAACCGTTGTTTAGCTTAGCATACCCTCCATACAGTAACATGCTTGGTTCGGATATCGCTCCGATCTTGGCCGTCAGAACGATTCATCACTTCGGCGTAATCATGCTCCGATCATGGCCCCTAAAACGGCCCCGGTGGGCAAGCGCCCAAACCCCCTGCACGGGCAGAGTCTAGCCGCTAGCCCCTGGCAGGCTCCAAAATTTGGCAGCTGCACGCGCGTTTGAATTCCCCCTTCACTGTGACGACCGCTACGCGGATGAAGCAAAAGGCAAGAACAGCCAGCCAGCCAGGCACGGGGTTCCGAGTTCTCAGTGGCAAAGTCTTAGACTTTAGTCGGTCTGCTGGTCACGCTACTTGCGCGTAAGTCATCGCCGTATGCTGGTTGCTATTTGGCATGGCTCTATTTCGATATTCCATCATTTACCTGTCACTTGGCGGCTTCCGGAAAGCAATGACTATGTTTAGATTTTGGGGACAGGAAATACCTCTGTGGAGACCACATGACTATTCTGATTCCCCACGGGCGCTCTCGGTACTCTGTACATCCGGGCCTGGTTACTGTTGCGTTGATCTTCCAGCTCATCCAGCATGTTCGCCAGCTCCTCTTGAGCTTAGCTGAGGGCTTGGATCCAGGGTCTGGGGTTTAGGCTTTTTTTCCAGGGATTGTTCTCTGGTTTAGAACGGAATGATGCAGGTAGGTCTGCAAGCTCTTGCACTCAATATCTCAACAAGTCAGCCTCAAAAATACTCATGTCGGCCAGACCCTCTAAGACATGGGGCTTCTCCCGAATCATGGCTCCCTGCTTGGGTATGTGTAGAAGAGAAGCAAGGCGCACCGAGGTTGGTAATTCAGGTTACCACTGCTCAAGAGCTACCTGGGGAGTGGATCCCTAATGCTCGGGTACAGTATAGTCCCCATCTATACTTAGAGGAGTACCCGTTTGGGGTCCCAGAATAATGATCATAAGAAATTGCGGTCTATATTAGGGGTCCCCCTATTTTGGGAAACTACCCTATGGAGTACTTACGTATACATGTGTGGGTACCTATACTCCGTCCCCTACCTCCCTCTTAGGCACCAGGAAGTCTGCAGTCGCACCTTTGACTGCTCCTCCAGCTCATGGATCTCAGCTAGTTTGGTGTCCTCTCGGCGCCGGGTGTTTGTTCCTAAAGTCTCCTGAGCACTCTCACACCTCATGACACACTGGGTAGGATTGCGTCAAGAACTATTGCCATTAAGGGAAGGCTGTAACGTAGTAATACTGACTGAGCACTTGGCAATTAAACGAAGATATACGAGACAAGGAACCTTTCAAGCCCAAGCATCACCCTGACCGCGATAATCCCTGCAATAAGTTCTATGACTTTTGATTAAGTACTAGAACCATAAAACCAAGAAACATCCTAAAGCCCCAACCATGAGGTCTAGAGCATACTGAAAAGGCTATCTTATTCAATCTAACCCTTCATCTACGCACAAGGCCTCTGCTGCTATACATGGTGGGACTTTAAAAGTTGTAAGTGGGTCTTTCTTAACGGAAGCCTTAAGGTGGCTTCAGCAGGGTTAAGGGCTTCAGGCCTTCCCTGCTACAAATGTCGGGAAGAAAATTGCTTACAGCACTGCGCGTTAGGGGTTTCCAGCGTGGGCCTGATATGGGTTCCGAGTATGCGAACGATCCTGAATAACTTAGATGACTGTGAGCTGGCATTACAGCAAAAGCAGAGCCCTCGTCATGAAACCATGATTCAAGTGTTGACTTTTGGCAACATAACCCCCCATAATCCCTGTAGTTTCCATTTTCTTTTCCATTATCCCTATAACCCCAATATAGTACAGTAACGCCCTCTTAAACCTCCGCCTCATCTGATAATCATGCGAGGCTCTGAGTGTTTTGAAGGGTAATATCGGGTGTTATAGACTACAATTTGGGTTACATAGGCGTTGTATGGGGTAATATACTATATTATAGTATATTGGGGTAATACCAGGATAATGGGAAAGAAAATGGAATCTACAGGGATTATATAGGGTACGGGCAGAAACCTTTTTTGTGCAGAGCTCCGGTGCTTATAAGGCCCTCAGCGGAGACACTAGACCCTTCGAAGCTCCTTACCTCCTGCTCATGTGAGGAACACGGCCGAAGTAGAAAAACAGGTCAACACATTTAACACAAGGCCAGCGACGAGCCTCTGGGAGTTCGGACGCAGGAAGCAGAGCCTGCAGAAAGAAGTCTGGTACTGGCTTTGAGCTTTGATTGGCGTGGCTTCTTGCGCCACCGCTGCCAGTGCTGCGCCATCATGCCTGCTACTTTTGCTATGGCAGCTACGACTTTGCATCATTTGGCTTTGACATTCCTTCTGTGCTTGCTTCAAATGTGGATTTCTATGACTCTGACCAGTATAAAAGTCATGCGTGTTTCCAGTGGCCATAGAGAACCTTGGCTGCATGTTTCTGGGTGTAGACTGCAGGTTAGAAACTCCGAGAGCGTTGGGCCTGAAGCATTTGAGCTCAGTGGCATTGGGGTTTGGACTTCCTTTTACACAGGGTCATGAACTCTCTACCGATGCTGTCACCCCAAAGGCAAAGATTGATAAGGTGTTTAATGCGTCATCTTCCTTCAACTGAAACCTGGCTAAGGGCGCATGGACGCTTGCCTGTAAGGTAGGCAGGCAAATCTACATGAGTATGCATGACATTCAGAGAAACACCCCACAAAGTGTTTGCTGCCTCGTGCTACATCAAGCCCATTGAAAAACTCAGGGTCATGAAGCTGTCTTTATTGAGAGGAATTTTAGCAGGCACTTGAATACACCGCCAGCTCTCCCTGCTGTCCTATAAGTTGGTGTGCCGATCGCATCGTGACTTGCATTCTGAGGTCCCGCCGAGGCTTACACATGAACATATTTCCTTGTGGGCTTGAGCATCCACCACGAGCAGAAGGTTCTGCATGAATTTCTAGAGCGATTGAGCAAAGCCTGTCCGGAAGCAGCTCGCACCTTCAGCTGCTCTGTTTCTTGCTTTGCGGCGGCAACTTGCTCCTGCGAGCAGCACAGAGCGAGCCCGACGTACATGGACATTCCTAGATCTTGGGTCCTCTCCTGGAGATCCCATCCGAAGGACCCAAATCCTTGGGAGCTGGGCTCCAAAATCACCATGTGCGGACCCAGAAATTAAGTCCCCTGACTTGGCACAGAGTCCTCCAGGCCATCCCTTTGCTCAGCCAAGGCCTTAAGCTCAGCCTTGGGCAAGGGCAAATCTTTCCAAGTCGGTTTTAGGCTTAAGCAAAAGGTGGCAATGGCTTTTGAACTGCTGGTTACATGGGTCCTACAACTATGCGGCAGAAAAGCCGATAATCTGAGCATTGTGAAGGCCAACTAATTGGGTTATGTACGGTTTTGTGGTTTACACCTAGGCTAACGTTCAGGGTTGCCGGTGTTGTGGTTTGCATAGACAAGCTACATCTCTAAGCCTTGGAAGACGCAAAGGCCTACATTGAGCTTCACACTGGCCCATGGCCTTGGCAGAATATATGTTGAAATGTAGTGGCTACTTAAAGGGATCTACAGGGGTCGAGAAACCAAGGAGAATCAAATGGAAACAAAAAGCAAATTCGGGTCATACAGACAGATAAGGAATGGTGGGTATATCGGAGCTGCATCTTCAAGCTAGTCACAATACTACGAGTCTCCGGAATGTCGAGAAGGTTATGTCCAGCTGCTTCTGCAAAACTGTTGGGTGCTGGACTTATTTAACATTCTGAGGTGTGGGCGTAGAGAGGGAAGCCTTTGTGGGCTGTGTGTAGCTCTGCCCGGCAAAACTGATCAACCCTCAGACCACCATCACGCAAATTTGATTCAAGTACACAAAGGCTGACATGGTGAAGGTGGGGGCTATGGAGCAGAGTATACCATAACAATTATCCGCCGAATACAATGAGAATTCCCATCCTTCTTCAGGCTCTGTACTTGACATCGTACAGCCGAGCCGTCTGGCTGCTTTACAAGTTGCCTCGTGAGCTGCTGATGAAATCCGATAACTGATAATCGGGTTTAGGATTTAGGGTTTACTTCATCATGCCACAACATTTGTTGAAGGCTTACATTCGCCAAATCCTGCACAGCCCGAATGGTGGGTTGGCGCCTGTTCCGTTGATAGGCTTTTCCTCAAAAAGGATGCGCTAAAGATGACTCACTGCATCATCTACTTAGGGACCAACTAACTCAGTGCCTTCACAAAATGGGGATAACATGGAACTCACTCTCTCCGCACCTCAAGAAGTCCCGAAAAGATAGAAGTCCGGATGTATACAACATGCCACCTGGCAAGAAAACTAGCCACGTTTCAGAATCAAGCATCTCAAACCTCAAGCCGGGAGGCAGCTGCCGCCTCGTGCTTTTCTTTGGCCTGTTTGTTGCAGCATCGTAGGGGCCGAGTTCGCGTTTGCAGAAAGCATGCTCGAGATCAATATCATCTATGCAATCAGTAGCCTGCACAGGGTTCCTACCAACATCGATGAACCCTAGTGCTCGTAGATCGGAAGCTTGCCGCACCCATCAGCACGCCTTGTCCTGCTCAGCTTGGAGTTGCTCAAGGCGCTTCCTGAATTGAATTACCAGCTTGCTCCATCTCACGTATGAACCTCTTTCTTCTGATTCTTGTATCAAGGACTTAGTCATCGAGGGTATTTACTACTTCCCAAAATAAGCGTCCCCATTACATATCATTCCAAAATACTATAACCCTAAGAACAAGAACTCCAAAAAGAGAACCTGACCCCGCCAATCTGGCAGCCAGCCTATCACTATTAGCATGTGGATTGTTACAAGCCTGGGCCCGCGGAGCCAGCAAAACACCTGCTTTTGGCATTGCTGAATTCCCATTAGTACAGAATGGATGCCTGTCGCACTTTACAATCCCCAACAGATCCTTACAACGCTTTCGGTTGACCCTGTTCAAGGAATACTACCCTGCCATGTGCCCTATAGCACCCACAAAAAAGAACTCCCCCAAGTGTGCTGCGCAAACCTCACCAGCAAGTCTCCCAAGCCCCAGAAACTCAACACGCGAGGATGCCCAAGTCCGCCGGCAAAAGCCCTACAACTCTGATCTCTATCTGTATTCTAAGTAAGGTCATAAAGTACCTAGATTTCCTATAGTTCCTATAGGTCCTCTTATTCCCGGAACTTAGAGTAGCCTGGCTAGAAAGCCGAGCTGCTCTAAATACCAACCAGCCAACCCTAGACCGATATGGGGCAAGCCAGAAACTTAAACCTCAAACCCTGAAGCTAAAGCCCTAAACCTCATCAAGCCAAAACCGCATGTACTTCCTGTATAACCCACATAACTATATATGTGTGTGTTTATATGTATATATACTCCCTATATAACCCCAAAATACTGCCTACATAACCCAATGTACTTCCTTTAGAAGCCCTACGCTATCCCCAGCCTGAAGCCCTCACCTGATTTTCTGGGTAGTGCCAGATGTAAAGCCGTGGTTATGTAGGAATCAGATTTGGGTTATGTACCACTTGGGGTTATAAAGAGGTTATAGAGGCCTCTTTATTTGCGTTATAAACACCTAAAACTCCCTATTCAATACCTATAAGCCCCTAATAAAATCCCTACATATATATATATATACACCCCATATATATATATATATATGTATCTGTATATATATATATTTATATATATCCTACTATACCCTGACAGACATTGCCGTTATATGGGGATGATAGAGTTCAACAGGACGTACTTTGCCAGGGATCTGCTCGTCCAGCAGCGTTTGCTCCTGCTGCCTCGCTCGCACATTAGATTACAGGCTCATAGAAAAGGGTATAAGGATTTATTGGGTTTAGAGTTGAACATCCAGTATGTATATATGTGGTTTGGCGCTATAAAGATTATGCAGGGTCAACGTTTATAGGGACTCGGGGTTAGCGTCTATCAATAATGCTGGCTTCGGACGGATTAGTACATGGGGTTGTAAAATGAGCAACTCTTGTCTGAACAATAGAGCGAACTTTTCGCCAGATTGAGAACCGAAGTTGATCCCCAGCAATGGAAAATTCATTGACAGGGCCCGAGACCCGCCCAAAGCAATTCGAACTTTGATTGGGGACAATTTAGTTCCTTTACTTGTTGGGGGTGGGGCGGGGTATGAATCAGAAGCCGGCTTTAACTGATGAAGTTCATTATGTCGCGCGCTTCCGTGGTTGCGTCGGGCTTTGCAGGGATTGGCGTGTCGCTTTGAAGGTGACGCCATGCAGAGTGCTTTTCACACTCTTCATAGGGGCAGCAGACCGTTACCGCGCTTTCTGTAGGGCTTTGAAGGAAGCAGCTAGTCCGTGCTCTGGGCCGTAAGTCCCCTCAAAGTGAAAACTGTTGATCATGGCACCCTGCAGCAAGGATGACGCGCTCAAACCGATTGTTTGGCTCCAGTGAACGTGTGGAGCAGTCCTCTCAGGGACCGGGGTAGGGTCTTGTGGGGGGAAGGTTGGGGATAAATCTTGAGTGTTTGGGCGGCGGGTCTCAGGAGGCCATGACGTGCATTAGGAGGGCCCTTCATCCGGCATCCCCGGCTCCTAGCCATTTCTCTCGTCTAAGTGATGGGTCCCCTGATCAAGAAAAACAAAGTCTGCTCAATCGGACGATGCGAATCAGCTCCCCGTTACTGTGGACACGTCTGAGGCCTTCTGTGCACACTATTCCTACTTCAACCGTACATGTAGACATAAATGTATATGTATATACAGATATATAGACCTATGTGCATACACACACTACCCAAACAGGACTCACTGAGAACAACAGCCAAGAAGAGAATGCACACATGCAAACACGATATCTGGAGTAGGCTCTACAAAAACAATGCAACTCCTTGCCGCCACTAGAAGTCTCCAAGTAATGGAGATTAGAGGCACTAGGCATAGGAGGGCCTTCTGCACAAGTCTTGAAAATGAGCGTCACGTCGTATACTCCAGGATGCTTGCTTTGAGGACTTCAGCCGCTGGCATAAACAGGTTCTCACAGCATGAGATCCAAAACTATTCAGCCCTATACACTGCCGTTCGCAAGCTTCCACGTTACCCTGAAGGCCTTTTCTCATCCTCGAGCTGCTTCTGCTTCTGCTGCAACTCACGAACCTTTTGAGCAAGGGAGAGGGGTTGGTTTGGCTGATGTTTGGGCATCTTTAAGGGGTTGCAGACTTGGGTTGTAAGCGTTAGGCTTAAGGGTTCTGGGGTCTTGTCATGTGAGGAGCCTGTATGATCCGGGCTGGATGTGCCGAATAACCAAGAGCTCGCGCCAAAATTCTTATTCCCAGAAGCGGCCGCATCTTATTTGGGTTTCCCCTATCGG
>CAJNIZ010023670.1:40013-59584 GCA_905231905.1 Symbiodinium pilosum | reverse complement strand
CAGCACCAGCAGCACCAGCAGCACCACCACCACCACCACCACCACCACCACCACCACCACCACCACCACCACCACATGATGCTGCTAGTCACTTGTCCCAGCATTGACAAGGCATTGTCTGCACAAAGCAGATTCCCAAGCTCGCCCTCAGCCTGACAGGAGAGGTGTTGTCTTTCGAGCTTTAGGAACGTTCACTTCAGGATTTCCGCAATTTGAGTTTATGGTCCTGAGTTTGGGGGTTAGCGCGCTGAGGGCTCCTTCAAGGGGGACACTTCAGGTCGTGCTACGCGCGACTGGAACCTTGCTCAATGCTTCATGTCGGTTACGGATGCTCGTACTGCCATCAATTGATGCTATTGCTGCAACTTCCATTGCTGGTGCAGCCAGGATACACAAAGCAAACCCTGTACGTAGACTGAACTCTCGTCCCTCTTTAAGCCCTGCAGATTAAACTTTTGACATCAAACTGCATCAGATCGGCTATCCTGAACCCTTGAAAGTTCAGGAAGCGAGTATTATTCCCTTTTGCCTAAACCCTGGCAGCCTTATCAACCAGCGATGGTAGGCGGTAACGATCAGCTAGGCGCCGCACAGACCTTGCTGCGTCTTCAAACTAAAATTCTGCAGAGATTGCATCAAGCTCATGTTGTGCTTGGGGCGCTTTCATTCATTATGCGAGGAGGGTGTAAGCACTTGTTAGAGAAAATGTGGAAGGACGAAGTACCGCTTGCTGAGGAAGCATAGTGGCAGGATTTCCCCTGGTTTTCGGCAGAAGCATTTTCATACATAGCTCCCGATACCCCCAGCAAAAGATAGTGAACAAAACACATGTTACTAGAGTATGATGCAGGACCGTTGGGAGGTGGATTAAGGAATGACTTGGCGGTTATAAGACGTATCAGAGCGGCTTTCAGATTTAGTGAAAAACCTACATACAACTAGCCATGAGCCTCGGAGTGAAAGTGGCGCGGTCTCAGCTACCAGGCATCTTGGAGGATGTGAGTAGGACGCTTTGTGTCACAGGAACTTTCTCTTTTTCAAAGGACTGGCTGGCTGAGGGTTCTAGAAGAGGCTCATGATCAACTGTCACTTAAAAGAAACCAAGCGGGGCAGTGGCAGCCAAGCAACATCGCAAGTTGCTCGTCTCCCTGGGCATCAAACACGTCCGACATGAGGAAGATGCAAAGGGCACTCATGGAGCGACTGTCAGCATCCGAGTCCGACCGCATGTCGATTTCACTTGTCAAGGCCTCTCTCCATGTTGTCTGAGCGAACATCTCCTGAAAGTACTCGCAGCGCGCCGTCAGCAGGCGCTTATCAAAAAAGATTGGCGCCGAATCTTTCAGGAGAAACTTTACCATGACGGCTTCTTGTGACAAGTCCAGGCGCTGCAACGCAGGGTTAGCTAATGGAACAGGGAGTGGCAGCTGAGCCCAAGCCTCCAACTCAACTTGTTTGAAATTCAGCCAACCAGACTGACAATGGATCTTCTCCCAAGCAATGAAATCATGCCATCCCCTATCGCTGTGTTCCTTCGAGAAGCTCCATACATCTGATTTGCGCAGCCACCAGTCGCCCCCGGCTGTGCACCTAATGCCAATGTTGTAGTGCACACCTTTACAGGACCAGCTGTCATCTGACGGGAACTGCGTTGGCGGCAACATGTCCACGAATGCGCTGAGACAATTCTTCCCAGTAGCCACCTGCGTACTCGTGCCTCTCGGATACACCTGCGCTCACAGGGAACTACACAGCGTGTACCCCGGTGGACCAGTGCTCTTACAGATATTATGAACAACTAGATTACGGGAGCTTCAACGAGGCATGTGCGCATTTCTCAAAATCAAGTCAGGGATGCCTTACGCGCCCCGAACAGAATGTGGACAGCATTGGGACACCCCAAACAAATTATTTGTATGTTCACGTGGCGAAGCTGAAGCCGGAGTGTATTCCGTCGTTTTGGGGTCTGTCATTTGCAGGATCCCTGATGTTCCCGAAATACCAAGAAAAGACCCCCAAGACAGCGGGAAATCGTCATCACAACGCTTACTTGTTGCTAAATAGGGGGTCGGAGGCCCTGATGCTCGCGAGTTCGAGCGACTTCTGCGACGCATGCAGGGGCGTCCCAGAGAAGTCCTCGTTGACGTCTTGTACATGTTACTACCGTTGCAACCCTCGATCACCACAACTGTCTAAGCGAGGCCTCCACCAGGATTTTTTAACTGTCAGTCCATTCCTACTCTTTGACTCACAAATCAATGGGGCCTTATCTAAGCCTTAGCTCTTGTTGAAGGCCTTCAGGCGGATCTGGAAGTATCCTCGCGGGCCACTTGCGGCAGAGTAGTGGCACTGGTCCACCTGAGGTAATCTGGGCAGGGTAGGCAGCAGCCCTCCCCAAACACTATAACGCCTAATTCAAGATTGCTTGGGGCTTACTAACTTGGTGGTTCCAACAAGCAAGATCCCTCCCCAACAAGACGTAACGAGAGGCCAAATCTGCGTTGAAACTCCCTGCATCACCCAGCAAGCAATGCCACAAAAGCCTCAATTACGCCTACAACCTGAACCAGAATCCCGGATCCCAAAACTAGACCTCAAATAGCACCTCCAGAAACCCTGAGCCCGAAACCCTGAACTACTGAACCCCAAGCCACGTCGAACTCGCCCAAATTGCCCAGCAACGTCTTCACCTTGAACCTGAGCAGAGCAACTCCTCAAAAGCAGGAAATGCAAAAAGTCCTGTTGGATCTAGATGAAGCAGGCCATGCGGGGGACAGACAGCATGAGGGTGGATCAAAAATCCTTCCACAAGAAATGGACAAATTGTGCAAGTAGTTGGGCTGTGACACGTTCCCGCCTGCGTAGCTTCGTGCACATCTTCGGGGATTGGTAGGGGGAAGGGGGTGTGGTTTCATTCTTGTTGAAAGCCTCAAAGCCTGCGCAGATAATCTTCAAAGCCTGAGAACAAGTAATTACATATCAGACACGCACTGCAGCGCCCCTCTTCTTCACAGCGTGCAGAAAGGGGTTGTTCTGAAGGTTCTCTTCAAGGAGGGCTTTCTTTGTGGCCGTTTTGGGGACCATAATATTGAACAGCTGCCATATGTTCTTGAAGCGTTCATGCTGACCTCCGAAGCTGACATCCATGAGAGCAAAAGATGGAGCAGGGACACTTCGTAAAGAAGATACAGGCATACATGACGTATGTTTGGTGCTAGCTGCTGGCACTGCGCGGATGACGCAGGTTTCCTGTCTGCCCGGGCTCTGTCGGGGAACACCGCTGCATGAGCTGGAGAGCATGCTTTGTAGTCATCCTTCTGCAAGTTGAAACTGGGGCAGTCTCTTGACAGGGCATGGTTGTCAAGGGGTTCATGAGGCCAAAGGCACAAAGACTGGAACGTTGTCCCCTCCAGACTTCTCAGCCGGAAGCCACCACTCCAAAGGTCAAAAAATCTCGTGAAATTATACCTAAGTAAACCGCACTGAGACGTACGGGAATTTCGTAATAAAATGAGAAGCTGTCAGCCGCAGGCCTTGCAAAGAGGTGCCTTCAACAGCCTTTGATGCGGAGACGAGAAAAAAATAGTCAAAACTGATTACTGTGGTCTTTCAACCTGATACTTGTTGTAGTTTTCAAATCCCACGCCTGCTATGGTAGTTGTCCGCAAGACACTCATGCACAATCCCCTTCCCGTACCACGGTCGGGAACGTGCCGCGCACCAAGAAGCTTCCTTTCGCATCTTCTGTCGCCAAAAAAATCTTGAAACACATCTCAGGCTTCTAGTATCTACCACTTCTACCTTCGAGACCCACATGCGAAGAAATCCAAGCTTTGGAGAAGTCTGATTCCTGCAGGGAAATGGTTTCTAAACTCTCTTTGGACATAACTTGTTCGCCAACTGTGTCTCACATCTTACGCAGGCTACTGACTTTCGGCCATCCCTGACCTTTCGCATCTTTTCGCGACGTCTTTCATGACGCTTTGTGCGAGACTGTCACGCAATTCTTGGGCAATGCCCCATGACATGCAATGGCCGCCTCAAGTCCCAGACCAAAATTGGTACGCGGCGAGGCAAGCTCATTTTCTCCCCTGTGCCCCCAATATGAGTTTGGGTGACAGGAAGGTGGTTCTTTCGGTTTGGGGCCTGAAAGAGGGCCGTAGCCAGACTAGAAACAAGCAGTGGGTTGGTACCACGCTGCTACTTGTGGTAGAAAGTCACCTGTGGATTATAAGGCATTTTGGGGTGAAGGGCCAAGTTTTCGGAGGCAATGCTCATATATGTGCGGCCACCGTTGGAATTGCGCCTGGATTCTGTAGCGCTGTGGCGATTCTGAAGGTTGCGATGTGGCATGCATACTCTGAATCAAGCTAGGGGCATGCATAGGTTTAGGGCAAAGTTGCAAATTCATTCATATGAGCCGTAGGCTAAAATCCTAGTATCCCCCTTAAGAACCACTATCATAATCCCCTATATAAAAAATCCCCTTATAACCCCTCTTAGGGTTCAGACTATAGAGTAGGGATCCTGACTCAGGGTTGAGCGATTAGAGTGTAGGCTCACGGTCGATGGTCAGGATTAGGACCAAGAAAACTCCAATATTTGGGTTGTTCTCAGAATTGATGCCCCCTTTTGGTTATAGATTATATTACGGCACCTAATAGTTCGGGTACCCAATTGGGACCCTAATTCTGGGAACTACCCATATTATGCAGAAATGGCACGAATAGACTTCAGTTTCTTGAGATTGCATGAAGGATATGTGATGAGGCTGTAGACTCATGCTCCGTTGAAATTTACTATCGGACGGTGAAGAAATTCAAATCGCTTGGGGCATATTGGCATGCTCTATCCAGGCAGCCTGTATACGGATTCAGTGGGGCCAGGGTCGAGGGCTTATGGTATTTTCTGGTACAGGGTTCCGTCCAACTTCTAAGCAGGCCAAGATGCCATGCCTTGTCTTGCCTGAACTCGGACAGCACGGAAGGACTCGCCATAGCAGCACGCAACAAGCAACAAGATCCGAACCGTGGCCTCAGGACCTCATCTGCAAACTAGCCATGATGCTAAAATGGTTTAGGGTTTAGGGCAAAACCCAACCTCAAACAGTTTTGCCTGTTTTCCTGTTAGACCACAAGACTCAAGAGCCTGCCAGGCTTTGAGCCAGAAGTCTCTGGCCTGTGTTTCGGTTTGGACCCTACCAACCTTGACAAAAGGTAGTTCCACAAATGGGGGGACCCCAAGATAGACACAGCAAAAGAAATAAATCCTTATTATAGCAACCCCCCAAAAACCGACCCTCTAATTTTGGTAACCCCCTAAAATCCCCTAAACATGGGCTTAAGATCCTGCGCAGATTTGAGGCCTTGCCTCGCTCCATGAGAACAGAATAAATACACCCATGCCTTTGGGCCTTAAACAAGTTTAACAGGGAGGGCTAGGGAATGAGTGTGGCCTAGGGTGAAGCTCCAACAGCAGACTTTGAGTATATCTAGACCAAATGAGCAGTATGGACTTTAGGCAAACCAGCCGGGATGCGCAGATGCATACTGAATAATAATGTTGAGGTTTATTCATTTGAGGTACCCTATACCATAGGCGTATAAGGAACCTGTGACCATATTGTTCAGGCTTCTACATTACTCTGCAGGCATCTGGTAGGGTTTTTCTTCCTTGCTCAATTGCGAACCCAGTTTAAGCTTGCATCGTGAAATCGCACTGAAACCATTTGTTCTTGCTGACCTCGCCATGTATTGCCCAGAGCAAACAGCCTGAATAGGAAACGGGGACTATGATGCTTTAAATGCTTTAGGCTTTAGATTTTAATAAAGTCAGACGTCCTGCTTTTGCATGATGGCTACAGTTACATCGCCATCTCTGAACACTCTCCCTGTCATTTGTCCGGATAAGTAGTTTCTAAAGCTCCGCTTGAGAGAACACTTGTTACCAGTGTTCTTTCAACCCCGAAGCTGAAAACCTTCCCAATTGAGTACTGCAAACATCACAATCAATATCCTTACTGGCCTGAGTGTCTCAACCTGACCTCGTTCACAAAATGCCACTCAGCATGATACGGAAAACTGTGACAATAAGAGCCACGAAACTCATCAAGGCCTACTCCCCATAATGGGTTGTACAATCCTTGAGCATCTAGTTCGACAACCTGTGCGCATGTCATATCTTATTGGATGCCGGTTCCCTGCTTTCAAAGCGCAAGTCTTATCAAGGAAGTACAACGAGCAAAGGATGAATTGAAATGGGATTCAACATCCATTTTTCTAGCATCATACAAGGAGATTTCTGAGAATCTTCCGCTTAAAGCGTCAGGGAGACGAGACTTACTAAGTCTGGTAAGCATGACAGGGAGCACGCCAAGCATGCCCCGATCGATTCTGCATGAAAAGCTTTTTTCCCCGTACATGGCAATTCCCCTAACTATCAGCCGAACACTGGGAAGGGCTGTAGCCCATGCAAGGACTGAAGAGAGTGAACTGCGGGAACTCTAAGAGCACACCCAGGTCAATGCCGGTCATGTGCAATAAGATCCGCAGAAGTGCTTTCGGATGCACTGTCCTTCAGCCATCTCTAGAACCTACAAAGAGAGCGTCATGTGAAGTCCGAGTGACTCCCTGCTCCCTGCCCCGTGACTGCAGAACAGCAGCACAGCTGTCTTGCTCATCATTCAGATTTCAGCCCGAAGTCTCTTGGCATTTGGTCCTTCCAGAGATCTCCCCTCTCTGGTCGTGGCCATGGAGGCGAAGACTGCCTTGAGGGGCTTAGGGCCTCGGGGAGAGAAGAGTTCTAGGGCATATATCCCTATACTATAATGCCCTTCGACAATCCCCGATAATATTGTGGTTTCTGTTGTCTTTTCCATTGCTCCGTTCCCTACTGGCCACCAAGTAGAGTTGTAAATTCTGAGGGCTTGGGCCTCCACTCCTTTCCTCGCATCTTCCATCGATCCACAAGGAATCACCAGGACGTCTGCTTCCTTGCTCTGAGCCTGCACCTGCTGTTGCAGAATCTCCATAATAACTTGCCAGCTGCCACCTTCACAGTCAATTTAGGTGGTAGTCTTGATCTCGATAACAGTTGCATGGTAGACCTACGGTTCTGCCTGCAAGTACTTATAACTCCCCCGTGAATCCAGGGTCCTCAACAAAAAGCTCCATTGCTGTTTACAAGCTGGCTTTGGACGCTGCGATCAACAAAAAAATCCCATTGAACAGTCAAGCTTCCAAGTTGAGTAAGTTTGCCAATCAACACCAGCATGCCCTTGCATCGACTCATGGCCACATTGATAAAGTGTGGGTCGTTGGCTCGCTTGATGGTTTCCTGACCGCTGCCGGCGCTTGCCCGCGTGGAGCCACCAGTGACTGTGTTGATGATGACAACTTCCCGTTCCGAGCCTTGGAACTTGTCAACCGTGTCAATGTTGCGAACTGCAGCTGTTTTTGAATCCATGCTGGAATCCATAGTGACATCTGTATCCAGGTTCTCCCACTTTGCCCAATCAGCCTCCGGAATGCCCACGAGCACCGTTCGCAGGCGATTCTTGTGCCGGTTGTATGGCGACAGCACGCAGATGTCACGCGTCGTGTAAGAACTTCCTGCGGCCTTCAACAGACAGTCGTAAATCATCTTCGTGATAGCAGCCTCATCGCTATTCTCCAAGGAACGCTGGAACGGATTGAACTCCGTCGCGCCAAACGACAGGTCGAAGGCAACCACCGTTTGCTTAGGAGTTTGGCCAGGCTGGCTGTATTTCATCAAGATGTTCGGTCCGTCTCGCAACTTGCTGCCATAGAAGAGCTGGCTGACAACGTTGCGCACTGTCGGTGGCATGCGGTGCTGCTCTTCCAGCATGATGTAGTCAAAAGGGTGACCAAGAGCAGAGCTATCTTCTCCAGGCGCCCTAAAAGGCTCGCACGATATTAGTCGCTCCATTGTGCTTCTGCCATACCCCTGCTCGCGCACCCCGTCGCTTACATAGGGTTGCAGCTGCTTGTGATCGCCGACGAGGATCACCTTCTTCAGGTTAGGAAGCTTCTGCACCAGGATAAAAAGCTTCATGTCCTCGATCTGTCCTGCTTCGTCAAGGATGAGGACGTCAAAGTTTCCTGCCTGAAACTCCTCATGCTTCGCACTGGCATTGTGAAGCGTTGTAAACACAACTGACTTGTGGCCATTTCTGAGCTCATCGTGGAAGCCATTCTCTTTGCGGAACCACTTGGCCAGCTGCACTTTCTGAGAGACCTTCTTCTCGAAGCCTACGCGGAGGCAACGCAACTTGGCAGAGGCGTAGTTGCTTCCAGGAGCAGAATCAGGGCTGCCCAAAACCTTTTCCGCAATAGAGTCCACTGCAACATTGCTGTTGCACAAGACCAGGATGCGGCCACCACGCTTAATGATCTGTGGAAGCAAGCCGCAGGCGATCAAGTGTGACTTGCCAGTGCCTGCAGTCGGGTTGGCGATACGAGATAATGAGGCAGGCAAAACTGCTTGCATCTGCAGCAACCTTCCATACAAAGCCTTGGGGCTCAAACGGAGGGCTTGTATGGTAAACTCTTTGATTTCAGCTGCCAGGTTCTGGACATATCCCATCCCCATCACATCTAATTTCATGGCACCGTCATCGAACATCACATGGGGAGAGAGGGGCTCAATATATGAGGGACCATAGCTTAGAGAAATCTTTATACAATTCTCTTGCGTGCTTTCGTCAGTAGATGGGGTGACAGTGAGGGCAGGTCGAAGACGCCGGAGACAGATTTTTGATCATTCCCAACCTGGAGGACCTTGCACCACCACTGGCCCAGCTTCTGTGAGAGCTTCAAGCGCAAGGGCACGGCACTGCTGCGGATTGAACCTCATTAGTCCGACTTGAAGAATTCCCGAATAAGCAGCCAGACAGACTTCAGGCTTAGGTTATCATAAAGAAGTTCTGAAGCAAGCTTGAGGAACATCTTCTGTGCATCTGAGTTGGCTATCACCCACTTGTCCAAGCGCTCGAAGAGCTCACCGTGGCTCTGAGAAGCCTGAGGCACATCGCCCAAAAACAGGGCACGACACAGCGGCGTGGGTTGCGCAGACCGCAGCTTCTGGAGTGAAGCCGCCGGAGTAGTCACCATGAAGCTGAAGTTTCGCAGCTTTCGGAAGTAGGTGAAAGCCCCTGGAAGCAGCATCGAAGCCCTAAGCTGCTCGAGAACCTCCGTCCGAGCGCGCAACACAAGCCCATCCTTCTGAGTCATGGTTTCGCAGAAGACCTGAGACGGTTCTTTAAGGCTTCTGCGTCCGTCTTGGCGAGACGCAAGATGCGGAACCCTCATGGAGACAGATTACACGCAGGCTCTGGTTGGACACTCTGCCACCAAGAGACCAGGCCTACGTTTGCAGCACGTTCGTGGTTGATGCCAGGCTTTCGGCACTGTGCTAGCAACATGAACTTGCTCCACATCGATCTAGAGTCTTCTGGCGGGAACCGCGCCGGCAGCGGCATCACGTACATGTTTGCCATTCCTTCCCTTGAAGCCTCAATGTAGCACTTTGAGGGTGGCACTGAGTACCTCAAGTGCAGGTGCTGCTCCATCGGCGGCTTCCTGACTGCTAGTCGAGAATCAACTTAAGAACATGCGAATCACACTCGCAACTTTTTTGAACCTCTTTCACCAACTCCGCACAACCCAGAAAACATCAAAACGACTAACTGACACAGAGCGGCGTGCTGCAGATGCTGGCAGCCTGGCCCATCTCCTCCCTGAACATCTCGATGATCGCGGCGAGCTCTGCATCCACAAAGTGCGCCACCTAGCAGCTCTCAAAACCATTGTTCGCTTTTTGAGAACTGCGTGCAGTTTCATTTGGGGCTCGTTATTCTGGAGTTGGCGCCCGTTAGGTCTCAAGGGTTTCTGGACACTGTGGGGGATCTCTGTTCTGGGTTCTACAGTCATTCGGGCAAGCTTACTCTCAGGACGGCCAACTTTGTTTGAGAAATGCCCACATTATCGAAAGCTGTTTGCGGCGCAGCTGGGAGGATGTAGGGCACGGAGCAAGTTGCCATGTCAGTGTTTTTGATCGTGTGGTCCACTACGGTGAGGCCCTCGGGCAATGGGAAATCCAGCAAGGCGCGGCCCAAGGTCATCGCTGTTTACTGACAAGAAGGCCAGGAACCGCAAGCCAAGTGAAGGGTTGTTTCTTCATGCTCTCGTAGAGCAGGCAAGTGTTCGGAGGCACTACATGGATTCATGATGTTGATTGTATCATGACATGCAGCTTGCTCTTATCGATGTGGCATTGAGATCGTGGAGCTTAATTGTTAGGTCACCAATATGACGGCAAATCTGGTGATAAGCAACACTGCTGCGAATGATCTGTTCGTTGGCCCTGGCCCGTGGAAAGGGCATTTGCAGCAATGATCACCATTCACAGCCACCATCATTGGATCGATGCTGTCATATTTGACGAACGACACAGGCAATGACAAGAATTACAGAGTCTCTTTCAGTCATCCTCCTCGACAAGTATGATGAGGGTTGATCGGCACTACACCATGAATCATGACCTGACAGCCATTGAATCTCGGCCATGTAATCTACTGCTCACAGTGATGGCCGTCATCTGAGTCATCATGCTCATCATCGCGGGGAAACTATGAAGCTTCTTGACGCTTGCAATGGTGTGCTTGATTACACTAAACGAACGTGTGAAGTAGAAATAGGTGTATGGGTTGTGGAGAGCGTTTAAAGGGTGATAGATATATGTATGTGTATATATATATATATTTACACATGGGGACTACTGCAGACCTTGATTCCCCATGAAGAACCGCCATGACCGCTTTGTAATTCCCATATGATTACCCGTGGGGTTTCTAGGGGTTAAGATTGTGGATCACTTTGGGTGCCTGGCACAGGGAGATCCATTCCCTCATTCCCTAGTACTTACTGGAGATTAGCGGGGAATTAGAGAATATAACTCTATAGAATACATTCCCTTATTCCCTACTGGCCCCCAGTAAGACTAAGCACCAGGAAGAGTAAGGAGTCCCGTGACCGGCCTACTTGTGTCTACATCGCCCATCAAGGCTCTGCAAGATGCTAAACAAGTCCCCCTTAGGTAGATAGAATATGGAATTCCCAAAACAGAATAAGATCCCCCATATACCCCGTATTTGATCTATTTGAGGGGGACTATAGGTTTTGTCGGTTTCTCACAACAGGGGTACCTAAAATACCCTAGGATGTATGGGGAATGTAAGAAAATTTGGGGGGACCCCCCTCCATTTTGGGGGGGAGCAGGGTCTTATCCACAGAGGCCCTCACCTTTAGCGCAGGCGATGACTTGATTCCACTGCTGCATTACTCTGCGGCGGTGGAGAAAAACTCCACGGCTTGATGTCACCCAGCAAAGCTTCTTCCAGAGTTGCAGAACATATGTTGAAACATGGAAACCACAGTGCAGACATGCTACATGGTCAAAGGTCTCTCGCATAATAAGCTTCTGCTGTTGACAGCAAGCATCACAGTGACCATGACTGAGCCGTAGGGAGGACTTCTGTGACTCCCAGCACAGGTCTGCGACAAAAATACTTGCCTTTTCGGGATTTCCTTTATGAAGAGTCCTGGCGCTTTGGTGGGGAAGAAGAAAAACATGTGGCCTAGGGGACACCTCACCCTGCTTAACTCAAGAGCTTTGCAGAACGAAACCGCAGCTTCCGCGAGGCATACTGAACATCTGGCCTCAACTGCATGAAATGCGTGACTGAGGTCAGCAAGGAAAAGCTTGCTCTTGACATCCTTGCTGGTTGTTGGTAGATAAGGTAGGAATGGATCTCTTTAGTAGCCCCTATGTCATCCCAAATAACGTGATCGTTTTCACTCCCTTCCATGCCTTCATTCCCTCCTGACAACCAGCAGGTCTTGGCATGTCAACCATGACTGCGCCGTAGGGAGGGTTTTCAAGACTCCCAGTGAAGCCATGGTGCTTAATTCATCTGAGCAGCTTCGATTTTGGCAGGTAATGACCCATTAGAAGCATCTCTGCATCGGACATATACGGAAAGACTGGAATTGCAGAAGAACGGACATCCTCCACATTGGAACCCCCATCACGCGAAATCCTTCCATGGCCCTTACAGATCAAGCGACAGGCTTTTGCGACTAGGACTGGTGAGGAAGAAGGAAAAGTAGCAGCGGCGTCGGAGGCGGCCCCGCCATCAGGATAAGCCGAGCGTAACGCCAAGCAATTACATTCCACAGCAATGCAAGGGTTGGAACAACAGCACATTACAGTAGAACCAACATAGTAGTTGAGCATCGCAAGTTCACGTATCGCAAGAACTCAAATTGTGGTGTCAGAAGGGCTGAGCTAACCGCCATTGTCAATCTACCTAGCAGCTGAAAAGCAGGAAGCAAGGCGCTCAGATTATTGCGTTGGCCGTACTAAGGAGCAGCACACTTTGCTAGCTCACAGACAGTGAAGGCATGTCCTGCCACGGGAAAGTTCTGGGACAGCACCCCTCAACCAAGCCTTGAGACAACCAGCTGTGCACTTATGAGCCCTGGTACTGTCAGCATTTGCTAGCTCACCCATTGTTTTTGGCTGAACTTTGGCCTTCTGCTGCTTGATGCTGCTTGCATGCGAACGAACCGTGCGATCTTAGTCATGGGCATGTGCCCCTGGCAGCAGCGGCAGCAGCAGCATTATGCAGGGTTCATGCGGAGAGTTGCTTGCACGTTGGGACAACCGTGAGGTCAAGCGCAAACTAGGTTCACTTCTAGACAGATTGATTACAAGACACTTGTGCAAGCCAGAAGGACACTCAATTGAGGTTACGAACATGGCTCTGGCATGAACACATTCCTACCTAGAAAACCTTCAGGCGCCTGCGACAAAAAGTCCTGCAACATGCTGTACAGAGATCTGTCCATTCCGGGGTTCCCTTTTCTTGTACCATGTGAGTCTTCTCTGTAAGAACCCCCCCAGAGAGGAAGCTAATCGAAATCGCGGTAGACTTTGATGGAAATTGGTAGCTGGCATCCTGGCGTTGCTATTACATGACTACCTTCCAGCACTATACGTACTGTTGAGTCTCGACACTCAAGGGGGACAGACTCCTTAACGCCCTTGTACCAGGACATCCCTGTCCTGCATGAGGCCCAGAAGTGCATATCAACGGTGTTATCTCGTCTGCAAGAAACATCTACGAAACGAGCTATCACGGAGCAACTGCGATATCACTCCTAAGCGATGTTTCTTGTGAGGAACTTGCCAGGAGCGAAAGCCGGAGAGACCACAAAATGGGGGACTTCACAAGTGGTTCAACAAATGCTGACTTTTCACCACTGACTATCAAACAACCATCAGTGAGTTATGACTATTAGAATCTTTGGCGATGGAGCTTCAAACAATGCAGGGCCCAAAAACGGCTTACACAAGATGGGGAAACCTTTCACTGGCAAGCTTGCCTTATACAGCTCCCCTAGCTTGATAACTCCCACAGCGTCAGCCTTAGCGCTCGTACCGTTTGTACATGTGTGTACCCCCAGGTACTCACTTCGGCCCCAATAGGTTGATTTCTCAAAGAGGCCCTTACCGGTTTCAGGAGTATAGAGGAACTACACAGGCATCATAAAAATCATAGGAGCTATAATCTAGACTCCTAGTATCCCCCTCATAAGCCCTATAGAATTCCCATATATAGTCGCCTATGGAACCCCTTTGAAGGAGTTCAGACTATAGCTCGATTGTCTTCAGCATCTCCCTGTCTCTAATGTCCGAGGGTTTTGAGGGCATGCCGATGAGCAATCCTCCGCGCGATGCTACCGCAACTCATGAACCTAAATTCTAATTCAAATCTCTGCTACCTGGGACCCGAGACCTAATCTTCATCCTCTCATCCCTGAACCTGAAATCGTAACTCAAAGCACCTTTGTCACTCGGAGTCCTCTAGAAGGGGTCAAACAATGCCATGCAAGATGCTTTCAGCAGACACCTGCGCACGAACACGTTTTCGTTTAACCGGTTCTGGTTTAGGGGTATTCTCCCTTACAGGCTGTTCTACACATGCACGGGCCTTGAGTTTAGGAGGGTGTTGTGTACGTACATACCAAGGAATTTACATAAATGGAAACCATCTTCCTCGGCTGCAGTCTCGAAATCGAAAGCGCCTTTCAAATTCATCATGTGCAGCGTGGAAGGGCAATGGGCGGGAAACTACCAACAACAGAAACCTGGGTTGCTGTTAAAGAACTTAAGCTAAGTTACCATTATGGATAGATAGTAAAAACCATGGCCTTTCCTTTTCATACTAGTGACTTAAGTTAAGTTCCTTCAGAGCAACCCAGAAACTTGCAAAGCCAGGACTTAATACACAAACCATTCACCTCGGAAGTCTGCACAGACTTCCCCTCCAAAGTCTCGCTAGGGGTTGTCGAGACTGTCCAAGCCCATCCCTCCAGCAGATGCCCCTTGGCTGCCAAGCCTAGACATGGCTCGTTTAGAAAAAAACGGGTCATATGCATGGTCCCAAGAGACCTCTTAACATGAACAACAGCTTGGATACCTCATGCAAAAAAAGTGCGCCCCAGTTTACTCTTGCATGCTATGGGGACTTCAGTCCATACGCTCCAATCCATCCGTACCCGAGGGGTGCCTGAGGCTGAAGAATAGACAAATCGAAAGGCCAAAATCGCCTGCGGACAATTTGTAGGCAGAACTCTCGCTAACTGCCCCTAATCCTGAAGTCTAAGCCCTGATACCGCCTTAATGCGATCCTGCCCGTTGCCGTCCAACAGTGCTCCGTCACCCTCAAAACTCGCTTTCCTGAGAAGTGATAGAATGGACTTTCCACAAGGTGGCATGTGATCGAAGAACCACTTGACGAGAAACCAGAAACCATGGGCTGGCTTCATCTTTAGGGTCTGGGGTCTGTTGGTTTGGGGACACCAGTGGATTTTCACGAGATTTGAGATGGCTTTCAAGTAGATGTTAAACTGGTCTGAATCCGTTTCTATTGGCCTCAACTAGCCTCTAGTACATTTTGAATCGATTTCAATGACATTTGTTTTCTTGCAATTAAATGTTGCTTGATGCTCTCATAGCATCAGTTTAGAACCTATCTACTTACAATCAAGTAGAAACCTAGTCAACATCACTTGAAAGCTCAATAGGATTCATGCAACATCTAATTTAAAAGCCAAGTGCAACCTCATGAACATTCATGATTATTTTGTGGAGAGCAGTCAGGATGCAATTAATCTCAACTAACCTCTCATGAACATCAAGGCAAAATCTACTTGACAACATTTTGTTAGAAACAAAAAGGGGAATACAGGAGATCTGTAATTTCAATTCGATTTCCGGGTTGATCGCTAGGCATCGCTAGGCAATAGCCAGTCAAGCTAGAGCCTGAGATAGCCGAAGCACAGCAAAACGTCTTTTAGTTTGAAGTTGCACAGCTAGAGAGCATGCTAGGACGCCAGCACACCAGGTTCCGATTCCTGATTGCAGAGTAATCTCTCCTCATCACTCATCATGCAGGGCTGGGTATGGCCATATAAATCCAAGCTGCGCGCCGCCGAAAAGCGAAATGCCGAATGTCTCATTCTGGGTAATGGTGGTGTTGTGGATTCGGCATGTATCTGCAGACACCTTGAGAGTTTTCAGCAGGAATCCCACCCCCTCATTCTCGTATCAGTTGGCTCCCTCACTGTATGCCTCTCAGCAATAGCTTAGACCTTTGCGTCAGTCCCGTTTGCGGGCAAGCAGCGTTTTGTCCTCCGATAGCCTCGGCTCGGTCCCAAAAAAAGGGCCCCCCAATGAGATGCAGCCACTTGCAACACAGTTAGCGGGCACCTCAATAGAATTACAGCATCACATAGATAAGTACTTTTATTATCGATCCTTGGCCTCCAACACCCACACTGTTGTGGCAACTGACACTAGTTCATATGCTGTGTCCGTTTATGAGTCGCACCGCTGGAGCTTTGGGGTAGCGACTCCATTAGCAAGAGACTCTCAAGACCTGCTTGAACCAGACTAAGCAACCACTCCCAGGTTCAAGTTGTTGGAGATGACGCAATCGTCAATGAAGCAGCTGCCTGCATTGTCAGAGATGACCTTGCAGGATATGAAGGAGCTCAAACTCTACTGAAGATCAGTACGGGCTTTGTTCAGGAAGACCCGAAAAGAGCAGTGACAAAAGTCGCAAGTGAAAAGATGCATTCTTCCAGTACGGAACGTGCAACAACCTCTGGACACGCTATTCTTGTAACATGCTGCACAAGCTTCTCATAAATGGCAGATGGAGCTAAATAGAAGAGTGCACTTATGAAGCCTACACAGAAGTCCATGACAGTGATCGCAACTCACCGATCAAACGCATAAACTGAATAGCAACGGAAACCCTATTAAAACCGACAGTCATTATTCACAGAAAAGACCAAACTAATTCAGAGCTGGGGGCTCCCTACCAAAAGTGATTTCTGGAAGCATGAGTGGAGTTCTACCGGTAGAAACAAAATCCAAGAAACAAAGCTCATGCTCAAAATTGTTCACCTGTATCCAAACAGCACTTACCTTACCGCAACTTGCTAGTGGTATGTGGGGATGAAGGGAATATAATCTCTATATAACACCAATAAAATGTATCCGTTCTTCCCTATTAACCTCCGGTAAGCTACTGTTAAAGATTCCCTATACCCTAAACCCTACGTTTACTGTAAGCAAGATCCAGGGAGCCACTGCGCTGCTTCCACAATCCCGGACGAAGCACTTGGTCATCTGCAGCTTAGCGTGATGTGTCAAGTAGATTCCTTAGACTTACTGGGAGTTTGCACAGAATAATGGATCATGTTCCCTTGTATACAGGGCCTTTGGATTGCCAAATTAGATTGACAACCTGGCCAAACCTGCGGTTTGAGTAGGGATGCTTTTCATCTTCAGATGCTTCTCGGCTTTTTTCTTTAAGGGTCCATCATACGCAACCATAGACTTTGGGATGCTTGTACAATGAATCATTTGTAGACTTTCAAAAGTATATGACAAACATACCTGGACCCATAACCGCAACAGTTGTGAAGCCTTCCAACCACAAATTTGCTCAGAGGCTGTGGTCCTGTGTCAGAAGTCAGAAGCAGCCCCAGCTGTCTACAGACCTAATGTCTTCAGGCTTTAAGAGGAATGCAAGAGCAAATGGAAACTACTATATTATGAGGGTATATGGGGATGTATGGGGATGCACAAGAATATTCCTCCCCATCATGGAGGATCACATGGAAAAGAAGATGGCCGTAAACGGGAAATTGAAGTCTACATAGGGGTTGCATACATTACGTCTGATTATGAAGGAACGGAAAAGAACATGGAACCTACTATGAGCGAGACCCAAAGGGAAGATGACATGGATACTGGGTCCATAGAGAGGTTTATACGGACCATCCTGTCTGACTACCAATTTCATGTTGAGGTCTATTTGGGGTACCCTGTACTTTAAGCCTACAAGGAAAGAACACCCATAACCTGTGTAATCATTTAGTCAGGCAATTACAACAGCCGACAACGTTGGTACAGAAAGGAATTTCCACAGCTTGAGAAGCATTTTTTGAATCGCGTTCCCTCCTTACTGTCATTGTTCATGTAGGTCCAAATCTTATAAAATGCGGTTCTGGGGCACCCGGAGTTCCCATTCAGGACTGTAGGGCGTTTCCAAAAAAATCCCGTACAGGCGGCCCTATTTCAAGGACAAAAAAAGCACCATCCCGGTCTGCGTCGAGGCTCCATTGCCACGCCCAGAAATGTCGCAGTTGACGATGGTCCTAGGATAAGACCAAGGTTGACTTATGACTTATGGTTGTCGCCTGATACATCTCTGGAATGGACACAGGAAAATGTCATGCTGAACACCACGCAGATTTAGAACTACAAGCAAACCTTTCGATAATGGGCACAGGGTCTGCCCAGTTAGCCGGTCAGAGATGCAGTTTCCAAGGCTTTAGAGATTTGAGACTTTGTCTTTGCGGTAGTCATGGCGGGATGCAGGCAAAACTTCAGTGACCAACCGGATCATGTAACTGTCCGTTCACCCTCATTTCTCTTTGTGACGCTGCGATGGATAGCCCAGGCTCACGTTGGCACCATCCCGAATATCAAGCGCACGGTCTCCATGAACTGTGCCGTAAATCTGAAGTCCATACAACTCCACCTGAGCAATCGTGGATGTTGGGTCTGGGCGACCAAGGAGCTACATTGAAAAAAAAACAGGTAGTCTCTCGAGCTTGACAGAGGCAAGCAAAGTTGATTTCCATCGTTTCTTGTCACTGCTTGAGAAACTGAATAGGTTTCCTTTGGTGAGCAACTTGTCTTGCTCTCAATGTGCTTGATCACCTTTGATGTTGAAAACTCATCCCAAGAAGCCCCGGTGGGTCAACGTCACCCCTGTGCAGGAGATGCCCTTTCTGATTGATCCTCATTACAGGGCTTCATGCCCATCACGCCGTTTGAATGCGGCCATTAACGGGCTATCAAGCATGCAACTTCTGGCACATCCCCACTTGGGTCTAGAAGCCCAGAGAACACCTTGGAGTCGACCGCGCAACCGGCACGGAAGCGCTACAGAGATAGATCCGCACTCTTAAGGTTTCTAGAGGGCCTTTGCTGTTGGGTGGCTCCCTTGCTGTCCACCCAAACATGAATATGATGACTGCCTTCATGATGGCCATATGAGTTGCTCGTAATACCGGCACAATCATCTTAGTGTCTCTTCGATGTTTCTACGGTGACCGGTTCTGGCATTGATACGAGTAGTGGCCGTCAGCATAGTGATGGTAGCGGCGGTGGTGAAAATCATTATCATCAGGGTAGTTGCACAAGCAGAAGTTTGTAGAGGTGGTTCCCACAGCAACTGCGGTCGCTCTGGCAATGGGCGACGGTCGTCGTCGCCGCCGCCACCGCCCCCGTCGCCGTTGTGGTCGTAGTCGTGGTTGTGGTAGTCGTAGTGGTCGTGGTGGTCGTCGTCGTGGTCGTGGTGGTCGTCGTCGTGGTCGTCGTCGTCGTCAGCGTCGTGGCTGCTGCTGGTTACTGTTGTTGTTACGGCTGTTGTTTTTGCTGCAGCCACAGCCACAGCCGCAGCCGCAGCCGCGGCAGCAGCCGCAGCCGCAGCAGCAGCAGCAGCAGCAGCAGCAGCAGCAGCAGCAGCAGCAGCCGCAGCCGCAGCCGCAGCCGCAGCAGCAGCAGCAGCAGCAGCAGCAGCAGCAGCAACACTAGCAGCAGTAGCAGTAGCAGAACTCCTCAAAAACCTTGCACTCATGGAGCGTAACCTGGACGAATGAAGCAAGTATACATTAGATCAGAACTCCTCACCCACACCCTCACCTTGTCAATGCTAAGCAGCTCTTCATTATAAAAAAGAAAAAGACACCCACCCCCCCTCCCCCCTCCAGAGATTTCGAAATAACAACGCGAAACCATTGAACGATCACCCTCAAGCAGAGAAGTCAGATATGCACCGTTCCGGTGGTTGTAGTCGTCGTTGTCGGCGGCGGCGCACGTTTTTTAGTAGTAGTAGTAGTAGT